>PVJC01055856.1:0-10066 GCA_004026665.1 Murina feae
GAGGCAGGTTTTGCTGCAGACCCTCAAAGACGCCTCCTTGACCCAGGAGCAGACCAGGCCACTGGGTTCCGTCTGTCCAGTGCTGTGTGCAAAGGGAGGGCTCCTTGAACCCGAGCTCGGCCCAGCTCCAGGTCGAGGTCTCCCTGCACATGCAGTCCACATGCCACTCGGACTTTTCCCCATTGTCCGCCCTCCAGCCCCAAGCCCCAGCTCCTTTGTCAGTATTACATCAAAACACGTGGCACCTCTCAGCATCAGTGGGTACTGAACAGGATTCAGTGCTCCCACAAGGCCTCCTGGGCTGTTTCTAGAACACACTGCAGCCTTTAAAAGGCGAAGGAAAAAATACTGCATATGTATTATAGTGATCTAGAAACCTTGTACCTAAAAAGGGGAAAAACACTTGATTCGCCCCAAAACACAAAGTGGAGTCAGATTTGAAAACTCACAGCTACAATGCTCCGGAGTGTAACTCCTGCTCAGGTGGGGTCCTCCCAGGAGAGGACCATTTCTGGAGAAACCCTCCTCCTGGCGAACACTGAAGGGGACTGGCGACCCGGGACATGAAGTTTGAGGATCAGTCTCTACGCTTCAGGTCTCGGCGAGTGCTGGCGGCTTGTTAGCTGACCTTCTCATCCCATTTCACCCCATTTTATAGAGAGCTAAAGCGCACCCCCTGTGACCTGCCACAGCCGCCCTTCTGTAATGAAGGTCACTATCCATGTCCTGTTCGTAACATGGCCCCACACCAGCAGCACCTCCAAGGTCTGGGACTGTGTTAGCAGCACTGATGAGCCTGGTGCCCAGCCAGCTGCTCAACAAGCCTCCACTACCAAGATCCTCACCTGCCCAGCTCTCAACACCCTCAGATGCTGTAACCCACAAACACGCGGGTACCATACGATGTTGTCACCAACTCAATCCACTTCTGCAAATAAGCACCGAGCCAACGTTTTCTCCAAGCCCTTTAATCGTCACTTACACAGGTGAGCCACAATCAGAACACTGCATGTATGTTACAAGAAAGGAAATTTCATGATGTCTGCAGGATACACCAATGATCTCAGAATCTCTTCACAGTAACATTTCATTCACGTACCCTGGTCCACAGTTGCCTCAAGGGGCCAGGGCAGACAGATTGCCTGCTGTGTGCACTGCACTAGGTCCACACAGGGCTAAGTGTGAACAGAGTCCTAGTTATGTCACTACAACAACACTGCCACCACCCACCAGGGAGGCCTGTTTTAAATGCTCTTTCCCTTTAAATACAAACAATGGAACCAAACAATAGATCTCTGCCCAAAGCAGCAGGCCCACGGGCACTCATTTCCATTGCCAACGGTTCCCCCAAGTGCCCACAGGACACGCAAGCGGCCATCCCTGTTCCAAGCCTGGGCTGAGCACCACTTGGCCAGTGTCAATGTGGCTGCCAGGTTCTAGGAAACTTTGGCAATGATGTGTCCAGGGGAACATATGTGTGTGTGTATATATACATATTCTATATACATAAAAGCCTAAGTGACCCTTATGACCGGTCGCTATGACGCGCACTGACCCCCAAGGGGCAGACACTAAACACAGAAGCTGCCCCCTGGGGGTCAGTGCACTCCCACAGCCAACCTCCTGCGGTCATGGCCAGGCCCTGGAGCCCCACCTGTGCAGGAATTCATGCACCAGACCTACTGTGTGTGTGTGTGTGTGTATGTATGTATACGCACACACACACTTACTCTCATACCCTTCCATATCTAAGCTACCCTCAGCCCTCCAGCCAGTCCTGTTTTTGTGGGTCAGTCCCTCGCTCTTTCCCACCTGTGCTCCCTCTGACCCTGTGCTCAGTCCTCTCTTCCCTTGGGGCGGCCCCTGTTCTGAACACTCTCATCTGGGCGGGAGCAGGATGGAAGACTGTTTGCAATCACTGGCCAACCACCACTCCCCGCTTTGGATTGGGGTTCCGATTAGTAAAGCTGACTAACCAGCATGTTTGTACTGGTTCACCCCTCCCCGCAAAGCATGCTGAGTGTAATAAACACACACACACACACACACACACACACACAAACCACTGTTTACAGGTTCAGGATCACAGACCTGGAAGTCATTAGAGGGGAGTCACCTAGTTCTAAATTCATAGATGAGAACATGAAGTTCAGAGATGCAATGTGACTTGCCCATGGCCGTGCAGCTCTCCAGACAGAAATTACAACCATATTCCAGACTTTCCACGACCATCAAACCCGAGTTCATGGTAAAGAAAGGTTTGTAAGTAAAACAAGATAAAAAGCTTAGGACACATAGAAAAGGTCTGGCATCTCCCCAGAGTTCCAGGCAGAATGAAGGCAGCCTGCAACACGAGGAACACTGCTCAGTTCCACGCCAGGCCTGGGCTCAGGCCTGACACTGGATCTGTGACTGCAGACGATGTCACTGTTTTGAAAACAAGAGGTCCATTACCTCCAGGCTTTGCAAGTCTCCAGCCACAGGTTCCACCTTATTCTCATCAAAAGATAAATGCATCAGACTGAAGGATCAAGGAGGTACATTAAGATAAAAGCAAAGAAACATTTTTACAAGCGTATCATCTCAGTTACCTTAAAGGTTAAGTTTCAGATTAATTTACAAGAGTAGTGACAAAAGCACATGATTTCAGTGAAAATCAACACATTATACCTTTAAAAAAATTCTTCAGAAATACGAAGTCAGGCAAGCATGCAAAATTCAAATTCAAAGAATAAAAATCTGCAAGGCTTGACTGCTCCTCAGGAGAAGGCTGAATTTTATGATGCTGAACGCAACAAAACGAGTTAGAAGCTGACAGGGACACCTGTCTGAATGGGCATACCAGTCCCCCCACTTCATCTGAGTGGGAGGCAATAACTGGCAGGCCAGCAGCTAGGTCAGGCGCACACAGATCTAGTGCCTAGTGCTACCTGCAACCATGTGCACCTGCAGTACCAGTAGGGAACTATCCAGAGCACACTGGCCACTGACTTAAACCACACACTTCAAGACTGATACACATGGTGGGGAAAGCTAATAGAGCACAAAAGCGCATCTCACAGATTGAAGAGATTAAATGCGAAGAAATCATCTCAAAGATTTTAATACCCAGCTTTGATAGACAAAATCACATTTCCCACCAAATGTTCTAGCTTAAAAAACGTGCATTCTTCAGCCTTCCCCTGCTTTTTTTTTTTTGCCTTTCAAAACTGAGCACTAGATATTTTGGATGTACATTAATATGATGTTATGTGTCCATTTTAATTACATGTTTTAGGAATAAACAAAATCCATGATGTTTCAGTAACTCATAGTGTATTTATAAAATGAAAAGCTCTCTATCAAAATACACTCTTCACTGGGAAAAATAAATAAAAGACAGATGGATCTACACAAAGTAAAAATCCACTCTGGTAGAGTTCAGTGTAGGACAATCCACAGCAAACATATTTGCCCTTATTCCCCCAGAGCTGTTCATCCTCCAAGTCAAGATTTTAAAAATATGTTTAATTGAGATTATGTTGACATTTGTTTCTCATTCCACATCATCCTCAGCCAAGCTCTGAGCACTTACAATTCTCTGAAAAAAGAAAAACAAAATTTTAACTCTTACAACATATAAGCATTTAATCAGATTTCTAAGCTCAGCAAAAAGGCCCTTTGACCTCAAAGAAACAAATCTTGCTAAAGTTTTCCCATTCTGAGATTTACTTCAACATTAAATGCTTTATTAGCATCTAATAATGACAACTGTCAGTCTCATGACAAAATTCAAGTGCATAAAGGCACATCATCGCATTGTGCCGCATGTCAGCCAATTACATAACTGAAACCAAAATGGATTCGAGATCTCTTCTTACTCCTACGTACACTAAGAATACTGGTTAGTGCTAAGAATACCGACCACCCCATGCTCCAAACCTTTCCCTTTTTGGCCTGGAAATGTTCAAAATCACTGCATGGAGAAGAAACAGTGCTCTCAAATTAGCATTTTGAAAGCATTTCCAGACGACATGAGACAAATAACTGAGTAAAAAGTCATCTTTATCGAGAGGAATTCAGGCTTCATCCTGACCTCATCCATTTTCAAGGCCTCACCCTTGGGTCCGTTTCCCCAAAGCCCTACGCTGCGCTCTAAGTGCCAACGACGTGAAGCACGCGACTCCGATAGAGCCCGGAAACCACATCCGTCTAAACAACAGGCATCAGGACCAAGTCCCGGGTCCCCCCTCGCCCTTCCCTCTTTGGGAACCTGTCTTTCCCTAGTCCCTTTCCAATCTAGTGGAGTCAAGATCAGTTTGAAGATTACATTTTACTAATGTTTAATCACACCAAATGTGGACATTAACATGTAATGGCCATGCCATTCCAAAGAGCAGATGCACTCGGGTCCCTTGGGCAGGGTTAAGTGAGCAGAATGCACTTCCATTGCCTGAGCGATGGGTCACCGTGAACACAAATGGCATTTTGCCCTATTTGAGTCGAATAATTCCGACCCCAAAGCCCACCTGGCAGGAGCGAGGCACGAGGGAGGCCACAGGGGTCCAGGGTCTCTGTGCCCTATTTCCGGGTCTGCCATCTTGGCTCCTCTGTTCTCTGCCAGCCTCTGCCCCGAAGGCAGGGTCCCACAGAAGAGTAGGCAGAGAACTAGTTTTACAAAGTAGCTGAGAGTGGCCTGAATTCTGGGACTTGAATACGAGGCCTGAGACTTCCTCTAAGAGACACACTCCTGACCCACATCTAGGGCACCATCGCTGGATCGCATGCCCAGCCAGTCGCCGGATGCTTTTCCCTCAGGAGGACGCCCTCCAGCCCTGCTACCTGAAGTGCTATCTTCATTACCCGGATGAGTTTCAGGACTGCACCGCTTCCCGGGGCTCCTTTTTAAATCTCATGTCCCTACATGTCCAATTCCCAAATTCTGCTTTATTTCACAACATTTCAAGTCCTTACCTGACTAATGGTTGGCAGCTTAGTCAGAAGCATCTGGAACACTGGCGGCGGGAGCGTTTGCTGTAACACCTGCAGTAGCTGCTGGGGCTGGCCGCAGACCGCAATCGCGTTGGTCAGGTGATCCACACCCTTCTCATACTCCCCTGGGAGAGGGACATAAAGTAACGCATAACCTGAACAGCCTCTGCCTTCGTCAGGAATTCAACGCTAAAGTCCTCACCGCGTCAACCACTGAGCCACACTGACCTGGCGAAGGCAGCCTCATTGGTAAAGATGACTTATGGTCTCTATATCAAGTAAACCTAAAACTCAAATTATAAGCAAGGATAACGCACAAGAAACATGCATTTCGAGAGCCAGTCTCCAATAACCTGACCCTCACGTTATTAAATGTCTCAAAGCTTGTCCTGAAACACAGCCAGGCATGGCCTGATGATGGGGACGAGTCCTGAGAAGCACGGTTACGCAAGTCCGTCCCTGTGCGAACACTGGAATGCACTCGCACGCCCAGGTGGTGCAGCCTCTCCACAGCCTGCTCCGCAGCCTCACAGCAGCTCCTGTGCTCATACCGATACTGTAGGCAACAGCGGTATTAGTGTCTCTAAACACAGATAGCGGGCAGCAAAGGAGGGTTTGTAGGAGAGAAAAACCAACAGCTTCCTTACACGCATTATCTCCTGTTCGCCTGAGAGACCCGGAAACGGAGAATCTCACCAGTGGGGCCAAAGCCACCACCTTCCATATTAAACACCCTCTTCAGCAGAAGACCAGGGCGATGGAGATGGAGGAGTCGGGCAGGGAGGTGACCAGGAAAAGCACCGTGAAGGAGGGTAACCACTGTCCTCTGCACTGATAGTTTCTAGAGATAAGCTCACCCCTCTTCCTGGGACCGGGACCGGGACCCCTAACAATTGTAAATCTTTCCACAAAGGGCACCTTCTATTCAGTCTTTAAAGAAAAATAAACATCGGCCCCCAATGGTGTCACTTGCGCTGAAAGCCAATGATCTAACCCTAGATTAACACCTGATCTAATTGCAGGCCCAATGTCTCCGAGAAACAAAGTCTTAATGAACCAGCCTGGAATTTTCTGGTCAAGTCACAGGCCCTTCTCCATCCTTCCTGGAAAAAGGCAATCTACATGATACCCTCTCTCCCCAAAGAAAGGATGTCCCCAATATAACCCCCCCTTTTCTTTTTCCGTTTCCCATGAAAATCTTCCATTTTGATCAACCCCAGTGCCCTCCTTGTAGGTGCCAGATGGGACGCTGCCCCATTCACAAATCGCTTAATAAAGCCACTGAGCTCTTCACATTCACTTGGCTGATCTGTGTTTCACAGGACTCTTACCTTGAGCTAGTAACTCTTCCCCCAGCTGTATTTCTTCAAGGAAGAATTTCTGAACAGCCTCAGCATCTTTAAGGTCAGGTAACTGTTTGGAAGGAAAGTATTTACTAAGTGATAACAAAATTATGCCACGGGATATGACCTATACACAGAGAACCATGCAAACAAAAATAAAACCAAAAAGTGAATTTACTCAACAGTACTCGCAGTATCTACGTAGACATGAATGTAAAAAACAAAACAACTTATTGACCAAATTGGTTTTTGAGTCAAACCTGAAGTAAAAAAGGAATACATATATCACTACCATGAAATATGCAATTATAATTTTTTGATTACCATTACTATAAATTTTATATAATTGTAATCAATATACCTGAAGTAGAGTTTTATTTTTTAAAAATATTTTATTGGGTTTTTTTTTTACAGAGAGGAAGGGAGAGGGATAGAGTCGGAAACATCAATGAGAGAGAAACATCAATCAGCTGCCTCCTGCACACCTCCCACTGGGGATGTGCCCACAACCAAGGTACATGCCCTTGACCGGAATCGAACCTGGGACCTTTCAGTCCGCAGGCCGATGTTCCGCTCTATCCACTGAGCCAAACTGGGTAGGGCTGAAGCAGAGTTTTAAGTAATTATTTCTATAAAGTATATAACTACTAAACGATGAGAATAAAATGTGTTTTGTATACTCACAACTGTAAACCTACTTTTGCCCGCCCCTGTGTAGTCTCACCTTGGAAAGCCCAGCTCTCTCCTTGGCAAGCTTTTGTTTCTTCCTTCCTACAACAAAGGGAACGTTTTCATTAATGAAATGAGAACGCGAAGAAGCATAAATGCCGGCACAGTCATTCATCCTGTTCCCAAAACATGACAGCTCCCGGGGCTCCTGTGACTGTCGGGGTCATGCGACCTGTTCTGGTCCCGGCGCAGTGGACAGCGGGACCCTCCTCGGCAGGAGCTTTTTGCCCCTGGGCACCAGGACCAGCCCCTGACAAGATGGAGACAGCCCATCCGCAGTCTCCTGAGTCATTACAAGCAGAGCCCGACCTCCCTCCCACCCAGGACATGGAAGAGGAGCAGGAGGGAGGCCATCACTGCCAGGGGCTTCCGTTACTGAAGTGCCACAGGTTGTTCCCTGAATGGCAAACACCGACTGGCAGTCTTAAGTGGGGAGGGGAGAGAACCAGCATCTGAGAGTTTGAAATTTAAAAAATAAGCCTTAATCGCCAGAGTCAACCCTTAAGACCAAACAACAGACACTCATGGCATTTAAAGAGGGCAGGTCACAGCCACGGGGCCTCCCTCCCTGGCAGGTAACAGTGGCCTTGGAACAGCACCTGGTTAGAGCTGTGATGAAGTGAGCACTTGTTCCCGGTGCCTCGTGCAAAACACGCCACAAAGCACTGGTGACGGATACAGTCCAATACCAGCCCCTCCGCTAAGGAGCTGTGCTCACTCCCACACTCAAGTCACGACTCCCAGGGACACGGGCTGACCATGGGACAGAGCTACAAGCTAAGGCTCCCACACTCACTCCTTGGTGACCTCTGGCAAGTAAGCCCTGAACTCTCCTACCGTGACCACGCTGAGAAGCAAAGCCGCGATTAAACCAGCACCCGTCCTCCACAGACCCAGGTGCCAGCCCAACAGGTGACTATGGGCAGGGAGCCCTCTTTTCTTCTCTATCCGATTGCACGGGGTGGAGAGTGTGCTGCTGTTGCTGAATGCTGAATATAGTTAGCAACTTAAAGCTTGCTTAGTTACTCTGAATTTTAGCAATAAGATTGAAATTCTGGCCCTGGAGGGGTAACTCAGCTGGTTAGGACGTCATTCCCAAACGCCAAGGTTGGGAGTTCAGTATCCAGTCAGGGCACATTCAAGAATCACCCAGTGAGTGCAGGGATCGGTGGAGCAACAAATCAATGTTTCTCTCGCTCCCTCTTCCTTTCTCTAACATCATTTAAAGAAAAAAAAGATTAAACCTCTGAATTTAGTTTCATAAGACAATTTGTTACATTAACTTATTTCCAGATATAGTACCACACAGTAACTATGATAAAGGGACATGACACATGGTAGCGGCCTGGCAAACAGATCAGCAAAATCAGACTCCGACTCAGTATTTGCTAGAAGCCAGTCCCAAGGGCTAAGTTGAAACAAACTCGTGTACTTTAAAAGATGCTCCAACCGAGCCCCCTGGCCAGGGCACAGTCAAGTACTTTTAATTAGAGGGCAAAACTACTGGTAATTAAAGTTTAAAAAAACACCTTTCTTAATGTTTTTTTGATTTTTTAAAAATATATATTTATTTATTTCAGAGAGAAAGGAAGGGGGAGAGAGATAGAAACATCAATGATAAGAGAGAATCATTGATTGGCTGTCTCCTGCACACCCACCACTGGGGGTCGAGCCCGCAACCTGGGCATGTGCCCTTGGCCGGATTCGAACCTGGGACCCTTCAGTCCGCAGGCCAATGCTCTGTCCACTGAGCCAAATCGGTTAGGGCTGTTTTTTTGATTTTAGAAAGGAAGGGAGAGGGAGGGACAGAAACACTGATGAGAGAGCAGCATCCATGGGCTGCCTCCTGTAAGCTCCCCACCAGGGGTCAAGCCTGCGACCCTGGCACAGGCCCTAACCTGGAATCAATCAGCAACCTGGACACTCAACCAACGGAGCCAAACAGCCCAGGGCATGAATTACAGTTTTAATTGCTAAAGAAAATATAAAGTAAATTAAATTCATAAACAATCTTCAGCATTCATCAAGTACTATGTGCCAGAGACTGCACTAAACTCTACTTTTATCATTTTACAAAAGTGAAACTAAAACCTTAAGTCAGTTGCCCAAGCTAATAATCCAAGTCTAGTCACTTAAATGGAAAAGGAATTTTGGGGGGAAAAAACAACAAACAAACAAACAAAAACACACAAAAGATTTCTTAATCTGTCTAAAATGATAGCACAATGGAGGTAAAAAGGGGTATATATAACGCTTCCACCAATAAAGATTAAAATAAAATGATAGTTGTTACAATGTCAACCAAAAATGAGTTTTCTCAATCAAGGTTTTTGACAACAGGATTGCAGTTTCCACAGGAAGAAAGGGCTGATCCACACTCTACGGACGGACACGGAGCTCAGTGGCTACAGCTACACGCAGGGCGAGCACTAACACGCTTCCCCGGGGCAGGAATGGTGGGGACACCTCAAACATCCGCATCCTCTGAAAACCAACCTGACTTCACAACTAAGAAAACGAAGGTGCAGGAATGTCAAGATTCCGCTGCTCAGCTGTGACTAACGTGGCCTGGAAACTGTGTCAAATCCCAAACAACATTCTGCCAACCAAGAAACATTCCAGTGGAGAGAGCTGTTGTGAGCTTACTGGAGCCTGACAACTGCCAGGAGCAACACCTCAAGGGATTGAGAAAATGCGCCAGAAAATGGCAGCTTTGCATTTTATTTTCTACGTTTCAATCAACAGGGGAGACATAAGTGGGTTACGTGACATCTACGGCTGATAGATGAGGGAGGCGGGAGAAAGCAAAGAGGGAAACCTCTGGGACTGGATAAAAAACAAAACGACAGACACTTGTCCTTCTTTTATTCAGGTGAATACAGGTTAGTGAACAGTCAAGAATTAACGAAATAAACAGGGGATTCGTAGTCTCCGCAGAGCTGTGCCTGTGCTTTGAGGAGCGAGAAAATGAGGGGATAACTTGGTTTTTGCAAAGGCCTGCTTATCAGGTATGTTATCCTGGA
>PVJC01055857.1:0-10081 GCA_004026665.1 Murina feae
CATATATCCTTTCTGATTGGTGTTTCTGGTTTCTTGGGATATATTCCTAGAAGTGGGATCACTGGGTCAAATGGGAGTTCCATTTTTAGTTTTTTTGTGGAATGAAGCTTTTAATCTCTTTTTGGAGTAATTCTAAAAGAAAAATGTGTGCAGGCAGTGGAATAAATGTTTGGCTAATTGAAGAACATGCTGGAGAACATAGGGATATATGAAAAAGCAGAGCATATAACAAGCAGGACTCAGAAAAGCCTTGGAGGCTGGAGTTGAAGGATTAGACCAAAAGTGCACGTGGCCTCTGGGGATTGGAGAAAAGGCTGGGGAAGTACAATGGCCCAAGGGAAACCTAGTTATTGTAAATTTTTCAGAAGCATCCATCTTCCTTATCCTATCTGAGAAATGACCAAGTTGCTTCATGCTGTAGGGAATGAGTTCTCCAGCAGTTAAGAGAGGTAACATTAATATGTGATGAATATTTCCCACACACTCCCATCGGAACAGCTCTGGGGTTTTGGACTCATTGTCATTGGAGATATTTATGCTTATTATTCAGCTTTGCCACCTGATAGAATGGAAGAGAGCATGATCTCATTGCATGCCAGCTATTCTTATGAACTCTCTTTTTCAGATTTTTCAGCCAGATTTATCAAGTTCTTTGTGTCTGTCTCCATCAACACTTTAGCTGATCACATTCAGCTCAATGAGGGCAGTTTGGGCTTCATTTTCTATTAAATTCTATTTAGTGATAGTTGAGCCTTTGACATGCTTGTAAGTGCAGAGACAACAGCAAGAAAACTTAAGGTGGCAGATGCAATATAAGAAATTAGCAGCAGCAAAAAAAAAGGGAAGTTAACAGTAGAACCTACTGTGTTTTGTTTTGTCCTGGGCCTATTTCTTTATGTGAATTACCAAGGGTGCCCTTCCTAAGGAGCATCCTACTAAGGATAAGTAAAATGCATGATTTCATTCCCTACATACATAAAACGAAGCCCCTTAATTCCTTCTCAGTTTCCCGTATTTCATTACTTTTCTCCACAATATCTACTCCTCAGTCATTTTTGCTTATGCTTCTCTCTTCTGATTTTGCCCTTTCTTTTGCTTTTTAAGTCTGAACAGAGTTGTGAAGAATTGAGTTATTTTAAATATGGTTCATGAACAAGCTACCAGTCCTGAAACTGTTACTGATTTCAGATGGGAGGAAGAGCTGGCTCCAGAATGTAAGTCAGCTACATTACTAATCACACTGTCGAGCTCCGCTGACATTTATTTGTTGATAGCACAACTTTCTCCATGAAGGAAGCAGTGCATTTACGTCTTTTTGGGGTGCAAGTTCCTTGTCTTGTTGCAGGCTGGCATTGGAGTAGCACTGATATAGTGTAAATCTGGTTTTTGCCCCCAGAATTTCCTACCCACTATGAATATGAAATTACAATTTAGAACCTATATTAACTCTATTAATCACTTTGGACTCTGCAAAGCACCATTTTTTTTTAAAAAGGAGAGTTGATCCAAAAATTCTCCTTAGTGAGAATGGATAAAAAGCCAAAGCAATTGCCTAGAATTGAACAAAAACATTGAGTCAATGGCAGTCGGTTGAGGTTAGGAACTCTTTTCTTTTTAAAAATATTTGCACACCCCACCCAATGTAACATCTGATAGAGATACCTGCGGAAAGTAGGTATTCACTAAGAGCATGCTAAGTGGGATCTTCCCTTCTTCAAACTAGACCTTTTCTGTGTCTTGTTAGAAGAAATGTAAGCCCAAGTTCCTGTTTCTGGAGGACGTGGGTAAGCATGCAGTGACCTGAAGCCCTGGCAACACCTTCTCACCCTGAGCCTGATGGGTCTCGGGCCCTCTGCAGCGGCGTCTTTGTTCTCATCATCCTCTCAGTGTCAGGGAGACTTTCCCACCAGAAAACTTGGCAGTTTTCTCTCTTTAACATTTAACTTCCAAGCAGGAATCATGTTTTCCACTTTCTCCAGTGATTTTTAAAACTTAATTTAAAGTCAGCATGTTTGAGATTCTGAAAGTTCTTTTAAAAACAACCCTAACCCTAGGAGAGTGGGGAAAAAACATCTTGACAAAGTGAAATAAGCCATTACAAGTTGGTGAACCTTTAAAGAGTATTAATTCAATCGGATAACCGGCAGTTAAATAACTTTTATCAAGCAAACTAGGTTAGATGGTTAAAAGCAAGAAAAAATTTCTAAAAACATACAGTGGGTAGTAGTTTATATGTCAAGAAAAACTGAGAGAATTTTTGAAGCTCTGATGTCTAGCAGATAGCACTTAAATCATTTTTCTCCAAACTTCAGTCGTAATACTTCAAAGAGTTATAGCCATAATACAAATTTTTAGACTAAGAAGTGGTGTTTGAAGTTATTTTATAGGATTTGGCTGCAAGGGCTCCAATTGATTTGTGGTAAGATAAAAGAAGAAAACTTTATTTTCGAAGCTTTGTCGGAAAAAGCTTACCTTCCATTGGTCGTTCTGCCAATACGCCTATGGGGCATGATGATGTCGACGCTGATATTATATGCCCATGTGAGCTGAGCTGGTTTACACCTCCTGCTGCTTGTGTTATGGTTAAAATCTGTCACAAAAGTGGTGATGATTTATTAAATGTTTAATGAAGGAAGACAAAAACTTCAATAACGACAGAGAAGTAGAACATCACATTAAAATATAATTATAGTACAGAACATTTCCATTTTTCTTCCCAATTTCCACTCACTAAAAATGATAAGGGCACAATCGGAAATCCAGACAGCATAAAGGGAATACGGAGAAATACTGTTAACAAATGACATGCTTTAGTTTTATGCTTTGCTTTCTTTTACTTCTCCATAAGAATGAAAGAAAAGAAGAGAAAAAACAAAAACAAAATCTGCTCCAGAAAAAAGAAGCTATGCAAGCTTTGCTTACTAATAGTTTCTTTATTAGATATTTTTATTAATAGCATACAAAATATATGCTATCCCTGTAAAACTAAGTGATAAGTTTGAAGTGTGGAATCAAATGTGCTGTATCTATTTTATGGCATTCTATTTAAATATTGCTCTAATGAATTTTCCCAGTTCATAAATATGAAACAGCAAGACAATTATTGTCACGTCTGAAATTTTGTCTCTTTAAAATAATTTTTTTCCGCCCTAACCGGTTTGGCTCAGTGAATAGAGCTTCGGCCTGCGGACTGAAGGGTCCCGGGTTTGATTCCGGTCAAGGGCATGTACCTTGGCTGAGGGCACATCCCCAGTAGGGGGTGTGCAGGAGGCAGCTGATTGATGTTTCTCTCTCTTCGATGTTTCCAACTCTCTATCCCTCTCCCTTCTTCTCTGTAAAAAATCAATAAAATATATTTAAAAAAATAATTTTTTTCTGATTAGATAATTTAGGTTGCTATTTTAATTCAGAAGAGGGCTTTCTTAATTGCTTACCTCATTGCATTTATGTCCTAAACTATGTCCATTCTTTGTATGTGTGTGTATGTGTGTGTGTATGCACAAATATGCCCTTTTATTACATTATATATATTACTCTCCTTTTGCTATATATTTTACCACCCTCCTCCTCCTCTAAACCATTTAATAGTATCAAGTGATTCCTTAGGTGTATTGATTCTGATTTACTTAATCCTTATAATAGAGATTTATAGACTAAATCAAGATGGAATTTTGAAAATGCAGAAATATTGATTTTGTTGTGAGCATAAACTTAGAATATGAATATTTTGTTTGCATTAAAATTTATGTTATCAGACATAGCCTGGCTTAATAGAGGGTCATTTCTCCACTGATACGAACTCAAAGCACACCAACCAATGAGAAAATTCAGAGATTTATTTGGGAGAGGGATAACAATAATTGGTTGATTGGCTAAATGATTCACTTTTTAATTGTTCTATCTACACTTAATAGAAATAAAACTGCATAGTGAATCTATATTCCATCTTACATTCCATCTGTTCATCCTTCCATTCAGCTATCCATCCATCAATGAAATGTTAACTGAATAGCTTCTTTTCATGTCCCATAGAAAATCCTGGGAGAACAGCAATTGGAAAAACTGATGTAGTCCCTGCCCTCATGGAAACAACCTAATCAAGGAAACAGCAAAATCCAAAACCAACAGAAAGCTGCTGTAAATTAAATGAAGGAAACAAAGTGTTGTTATTACAATAATTTGGAATTCCTTCAGATCAATTAATATAGGGTGACATGTTATATTGTAAGAAGTAATAATTGAACAACCAAGTGAATCATCACACAATTACATTTGACTAAATAACTTTTAAGAGTCTGATTATTTTTATGAGTCTGATTATTTCAGCTATCTTAGTGTGTCAAACAAAATCAGTCACAGGACACTCTGACCAATTCATCACTTAAAGATCTATGAACTATTGGTCGGGTTTATATTTTCTTAAACAGATTTTGTGACTGTTTCTTGCTGGAATCAGTCTTCTTGATATTTTAAAGTTTTACCATTTGACCTAAACTAAAATTGTTGTTACTTAAAAATTAGAATTTGAACCATTCACCATTTAAAAATGAACCTTGGACATCACTTTAAAGTACAATGAATTACTACATTGTAATAATTCTTCCTCAAAGACAGAACTACTTTTTATCTATTGACTAGAGGTCCAGTGCATGCAATTTGTGTATAGGGGGAGGGTTCCCTCAGCCCAGCCTACACTCTCTTGCAATTTTGGGGGATAACCGACTGCCGGTTTAGACCCAATCCTGCAGGAATCCTTGTGGGTCAGGCCTAAACTAGCAGTTGAACATTCCTCTTACAATCTGGGACCGCTGGCTCCTAACTGCTCGCCTGCCTGCCTGATTGCCCCTAACCACTTGCCTGCCTGCTTGATTGCCCTTAACCACTTCCCTGCCTGCCTAATTGCTTCTAATCACTTGCCTGCCTGCCTGATTATCCTTAACCACCTCTGCCTGCCTGCCTCATCACCCCTAACCACTCCCTGGGGGGCTGGGCCAGTAGAGGAAGGGGCCGTGGTCATTCTGGTCTCTGGTTGTTCTCTGGTTATTCTGGTCGTTCCACTGTTTTGGTTGTTGGGCTTTTATTATATAGTATAGTTCAGAGTAATCTAGTATGCTTAGATCTACATATAAAGCTCATATTGGAAAAGTACTTTGGCCATCATGTGAAATAATTAATTTGCATATCAAGTGAGGAGCCGAGTGATGCAGTGGCCAGGGTCACAGCATGCTCCTGGGCCTGGTTTCTAGCACTGACTCTGCTACAACTGTAAAACTACAAGAAAGCAAATTTACTCAACTCAACAAATACTTAGAAAGAATTTATATGGTATAAATCTTTACAAAAGTTGACCTATCCTTAAGGACATTACCATTCATTTATGAGGCGAAACAATTTCATTAATATGTATGATGGAATTAAATCAGTTATAAAGAAATATCAGCTAAGCATTATCATTGTTAAAATGATATATACTAGTAAATGATGGGGAGATGAGTAAATCTGGTAAAGCTCCACACAGAAACTAGCAGGCCAAATGTGCCTCAAAAGTAGATAAAAATTTAATAAGCAAAAATGGATACCTGGAGGTTTCCTGGGAGATAGCAAAAGAATGGAAGCAGGAAAATGTGTGTCAACTTCCATGAGTTGGAACCATACACACAGCAGAACCCAAAAATTTTACCACCTCTTCTCCTCCAGTATTCCAGTATTCCTTTTTTTCTCATTCTGTGGTCAAATTCAAAAATTGCATTTTGGATTGTTCTCTGACTGGAACTGACTTGCCCCAGTACAAAGGAGCACAAGGTCAATACTGATAAAATGCACCACACATAGGTGCTCAAAAATGTTTATCCAAAAATGAATGAAAGAATGAATCTTATTCCCCATCCCCTCCTCCTCCATCTTCCAATTTCTTCTCCTTGGCTCTGAGAAATCAGCAGCTCAAAGGTTTTAGAAGCAGGAAAGTGATTCAGAAAAGTCATTTTAAAGCCAGACTTCTTAGCTCGTAGGCCTAGCGAAAGGTACTGCCTTTGTGGCAGCCACAGGTTATGCTGAAGGAGGATCAGTGCCTTGTTCCAGAGGTGCCTCTCAGTGAAGCTGAGAGAGTTTGCAGCTCATCACGTCTCTTTCTTTTGTCACAGCCTGTGGCAACTGTGGAAGTTGTTAGGGGTGCTACAGGGAAAACAAGTTAGGCAAGAGGGAAAACAAAGGCATTGTCTACAGAGAGTTCTATTTCGCTCATTTAAGAAAAAAAGGTTCCTCAGGTTGCAGAGTGCTTCTCACCTGGAATCTCTTTCCATCAGCTTGGCTTCCTGTACTCCTTATGTCTGATAAGGTAATTCTGCACCATCCTCGCATAGTGGACACACATGTCCAGGGAGGCCAATGCCACTTAAAAAAATATTTTTTGGGTGTAATTCACCATTGCAATGTTTCTAAAAATTTAAAATCGTTTATTTTTTGCTTTATTTTTCCACTCAAAAATGGTTTTCACCATATTTGATCAAATTCTAAAAAGAGTGGATTTGAGCAGTTGCAGACCTAGGTGATGATGATCCCTAGCCTTGGCATGCGTGCCAAGGTTCCCATCCTGCCAGCATGTCACGGGGCTGCCAGGGAGGCATTTGCTGTTTGCCCTGGTCTCTGTGGGCTTCTCACCAAGCACCCTGAGAGCAGCTTACTCCTCCATTTCCTTTTCTGACAACATTAGGGATTTGAACAGAAGCGTTGCCAGGTTTCCCCACACTGAGTGCCATACTCAAACAATTGGAGCTGAAGACACCTTTTCACATTCTATTTTGGCACACATTCTTGGTATCTGCAGGTACTTTTATGCCTTGTTGGGAGGTGGAATTTTAGAAAGGCTTCACACAGCTTTTAAATACCTTCTGTACTTCACAGATTCCTCATAATAATCACCCAGATTGACAGACGGTAAAATTTCAACTTTCATGTGCTTAGCAGTCAGGGACAACAACATATGTAAACGGTGTCTCTGAATCAGCTATAATTGTTTTGTTATTACATGTATTATCCTCCTCAGGAAAGGAGGAAATCTATAACAAGACAGGCTGTTGAGCCTGTTAAATGAGAAAAAGGGAGCCTGATTAAAAGATCTATCTTTGCAATAAGGGAATTATATTTGTGTGTGTGTGTTCTTTCCTCATTATGAAAGATTTGACATAAGTATTCAAGTCATACTTTTATAATTATTTTTAAGCATGACAAAATGGCACGCCAGGCTTCATCACATATCCTACACCACGGTGTTTTATTTTGGCTGTCCATAGAAAATGTAGCAGAAAATGGTGGACCAGCTATTTTAGAAAGCCAGAGCTACATGATTAAAGTCAGAAACACCCATTGCTGGGATAAGAATGCAAATATATGCACCAGTGTTCATCTTGCTTAGTCCACAGGACATCTAGTGGTAAGCCGTGCAGTAGCAGCAACTCACTGGCAGCAGAAGGCCGGGTCAGCGTTTTCCATCCCCAGCACTTTTCTTTAGCACTGCCAGTCTTTTCTGTACTGCACTTCCGAGGAATCAGAAATGGGCCACTTGTCTCAACTGAGAAGTTTTTAATGGAAAATAAGTACAAGCTCATCAGTCAGATTTAAGCAATCAAATGGCATCTCCGTAATTTGAGTGGAAGGAGGCCTTCAAAAGAAATGTACACATGAACTGTAGATTATCATGAAAGCAACACGTTTTGAATTTTGATAATGTTGTATGATTCTCTTTCTGGTCACTGTGATGGACTTAAAAATAACTGTTCTCAAAGTTTTATCTTTAAAACTCTCTACTCTTACTTGGGCATTTCTGAAAACAAGGTAGTATGTATATTACTTCATATAATTATTACTATTTCTGAGCTTTCTCCTTCAAATATCCATGAGTATTGCCTTAGTAATTTTCTTTCCAACATGCACCTTTAGTATTTAAATATGATGCTGCTGCATGCATTTGAGTATAATCAATGGACACAAGAAACTGGGGGGTAGGGGAGGAGAGGGAAAGTCAAGGGAAAAAAATGGAGACCTATCTAACACTCGCTGTAATACTTTAAGCAATAAAACAAAATTTAAAAAAATAAATAAATATGATGCTGCAACATACAATATCCACTGGGCAGGGCATTTTCTTCTGTATAAATTGCAAGACTTGTTTCCCAAATATATTTTGGAAATAAATGTATTCTATTCCTTTAATAGCTTTTAAAATCAATATCTAAAATAATTATAGACACAATCTCCTATGATGTGGCTATTAGGAGGTTAATTAGGAAATAATGAAGGAGATACCATAGGTTAGCATAGAGTTAGCACAATAGGATTTGTTTCAGCATGAAATGAAGTTGTGTTAGAAATTTAATCTTTATGTGCTAATATGCATGGGCATACATTGTTAATTATTGCCAAACGATTCTTCCTACTTCTCAGCACTAACAAATGGGTAATTCAGAAATAGATTATTTTATAGCTATCCATGCAGATTAATTTGACAAAGTTCACAAGACATATGAAAACTATAAGCATGATGCTATGATATACAATAATAAATCAATTGTAAATGTTATAGTATGGGGCATTGATATCTTAAATTAAGTAAGGATTATTTTCAGTTTTTTGACATTGATTTTAAAGCAAAAGCCTTCAAATCTGTGTATAATAAGTAGTTATAATTACTGTATAAAAGCATATACTTGTTACTATTGTTGCCTTCTCAATTCCAATTTTATCACCACTGAAGGAAAGACCCATTTGCTTTCCATATCAGTAGTTCTGATTAAGCTAGTGAATTTGGTTTTCAGAAATAGCACTAAACATATAAATATTAAATGAAGTGTGTAAATACAATTACTGAAATAGCACGTAAATTACATGACATATTGATATTATACACATCTATAAAACAAAAAAATATGGTAAGAATGAGTTTTATTATTGGCTTTATTACTTATGATGCTAATTTGAAATTAGAAATAATGGTTTATTGAGATTAAGTAATTACTTAATTGTTTTGTGAAAATAAAACACTGAGTTTCAGAAAGCCATTTTGGTGAAATGATATTTAAGTGCTTTACAACAGAATAGTTTCTAAGAACTACTAAATTACACTGTCTTGAATTTATAATATATATTAACTCTTATATATGTATATATAACAGTTAATATATATAATAAGTAATATATATAAGAGGATATACTAGTATATATATACACATATATATGTGTGAATATATATATCTAAACTAATAAAAGCGAAATATTAAAATTAACCATTTCTCCGAGACAGGGTAAGCCATGCCCACCAGCCAATCAGAGCGGCTGTATGCAAATTAGCCCAGCCAACATGGAGGCCGCCACTCACGGACCTGAGTAAAGGGCAGTTTCCATTGCAGCAGGAGCGAAAGTGAAGCTGCGCCCGCTCAGCTCAGCTCCACTTAAACTGGCTCTAGCAAAACACAGATTTGAAACATTTGAAACAATATAACAATCATAGAATCCTCGGGAGCTAAAGGACACAGCAGCCCGGGCCTAACCAGTAAAAGTAACAATTGTTTCATTATAGACGCTGCGAGGTGAAGCAGAGGAGGCTTCGTTAGTTAGAAGGCCGCCTTAAAGGAACAGTGTATCAATTATAGTAGATAACCCCAGGCCTTCAAGGAACAGCATCAATTATAGGAGATAAATCACAGAACCTGCATCCAGCCAGCCTTGCTGGGACGTTGGGTCAATGGGAGCTGTGGGCAGCCTTAAAGCCCCTCACCCAGGCTGGTCAGGCACGCCAGCAGGTGGACATCCCCTGAGGGGTCCCAGACTGCGAGAGGGCACAGGCGGGGCTGAGGGACCTCCCGAGTGCACAGAGCGGCTGCAGGGCGGGACAGCGCAGGACCCAGGACCTGTGATGGGAAAGAGGCAGCAGGGTTGGAGGGCACCGGGAAACGGGTAAGAGGCGGTAAGGGGCCGGTGGCCTGCTTGGTGGGCTTCCCAGGCCCTTTGCGGGGCATCAGGGAGCAAGAAAGAGGTGGCAGGGGGTCAGCAGCCTGCTTGGTGGGCTTCCCAGGCCCTTTGCGGGGCA
>PVJC01055858.1:0-10067 GCA_004026665.1 Murina feae
CTCACCCGTCCCCTGCTGCCTTCCTTTCCCACTTCCCGGTGCCGCCAAGGGGTCTGGGGAGCTGCCAAGCAGGACCCCGGCCCCTGCAGCCTTGCTTTCCCGCTCCCCGATGCCCCGCAAAGGGCCTGGGCAGCCACCAAGCAGGCCACCGGCCCCTTGCCGCCTCTTACCTGCTTCCCGGTGCCCTCCAACCCTGCCGTTTGTTTCCCATCACGGGTCCTGGGTCCTGCGCTGTCCCGCACTGCAGCCGCTCTGTGCACTCGGGAGGTCCCTCAGCCCGGCCTGTGCCCTCTCGCAGTCTGGGACCCCTCGGGGGATGTCCACCTGCTGGCGTGCCTGACCAGCCTGGGTGAGGGGCTTTAAGGCTGCCCACAGCTCCCTTTGCCCAACGTCCCAGCAAGGCCGGCTGGACGCAGATTTCCGGAGTTTTTTCTCCTATAATTGATACTGTTCCTTGATACACTGTAATTGATACACTGTTCCTTTAAGGCGGCCTTCTAACTACTAACGAAGCCTCTGCTTCACCTCGCAGCGTCTATAATGAAACAACTGTTGCTTTTACTGGTTAGGACCGAGCTGCTCTCTCCTTCAGCTCCGGAGGATTCTACGATTGTTACAATGTTTCAAAAAGCTGTGTTTCGCTAGAGGCAGTTTAATCGGAGCTGAGCTGAGGGGCTCAGCTTCACTTTCGCTGCTGCCGCAATGGAAAGGGCTGTTTACTCAGGTCCCTGAGTGGCGGCCGCCATGTTGGCTGGGCTAATTTGCATACAGCCGCTCTGATTGGCTGGTGGGCGTGGCTTACCCTGTCTCGGAGAAACGGTTAATTTTAATATTTCGCTTTTATTAGTTTAGAAAGGAGGATATCTCATAACCAGAAAAATGAACAGTTTATCTACTAGACTTCAGATCAGAGAAAATGTAAAGGTCTCCCCCAAAACTGACTCAGCAAATTGGTAGCAAAAATGAAAATCAAATACCAGTTTCCCTCTCAGGCATAGGTTCTAGCCTACAAGGTATTTTGAATATAGTAGTTCCTGTCTCCCCTTACCTGCAAGAGATACATTCCAAGAACCCAGTGGATGCCTGAAAAATGCAAACACATACTATGTAAACCATATATATATATACATATATATATATATATATATATATATATATATATACACACACACACTATGTTTTTTCTATAGACACATATCTTTCCATAAAGGAAGCACTTTATGGGTTCACTTTGACTTACATGAATTGCCAAACACCCCATTACTCTTTTAAAAATAATTTTTTAAAATACATTTTTTAAATTAATTTTAGAGAGAGAGGAAGGGAGAGGGGGAAAGAGAGAAACGATTGGTTGCCTTCTATTCGCATCCCTATCTGGGACCTAACCCACAACCCAGGTATGTGCCCTGAATGAAAATCTAATCGGCAACTTTTCTGTACACAGAATAATGCTTAACCAGTTGAGCCATTCCAGCCAGGGTCAGCACCATTAATCTTCTACTTTGGGTTCATTATTAAGTAAAATAAGGGTTACTTCAACATAAGCACTGGCATTGTGAGACATTCAAGCTGATTACCAAGAGGGCTACTAAGTGACTACAGGCCAGGGAGCATACACAGCAGGGAGAAGCTGGACAAAGGGATGATTCATGACCCAAGTGGGACAGGGAGAGATTTCATCACACCACTCAGGACGGAGTTCAATTTAAAACTCATGATTGTTTTTTTCTGGAATTTCCATGTGATATATTCAGACCATGTTTGACCACACTGACTAAAACCATGGAAAGTGAAACCACAGATAAAGAAGGACTACTGTACTCCAATCTTTTTTACAATATATATATTTTTTATTTCAGGGAGGAAAGGAAAGGAAGAGAGAGATAGAAACATCAATGATGAGAGAGAATTATCGATCAGCTGCCTCCTGCATGCTCCACACTGGAGATTGAGCCAGCAACCCCAGGCATGTGCCCTGACCAGGAATTGAACCTGTAACCTCCTAGTTCACAGGTCAATACTCAACCACTGAGCCACACTGCTGAGCTTTACTCCAATCTTAAACAATTCCTATGTTTAGGTGAATTTAATATAAACAGCAAAACTATGTTCAAACTTCATCTCTATATTCATCTTACCTAAGATCATTTACTTAATGCATTCCCTACCTCATTTCATAAAGAATTTGAAATGGCTTAAAAAAACTGATATAATAAAACCAAACCACTGGAATAAGCAAAAAGTCATGACTAAGGAAATATATAAGAACAGAAAAAAATTAGAATATAGATCTATTGGGAAACAACATAGATTTCACTTTTCATATTATCTTTTAAAACCATGTACCAGGTCCTTAGAACTGTTCCTCCAAACCTTTTCACCTCATGGTAGATACAGAAAATCAGATCTGTATGCCACTGGAGTAAAAGAAAGAGAATACTAGAGCCAAGATGACTAGATTACCCCTGCTTTGCTACAGAGATCAGTTCTTAGAGCCAGTGAGCCATTTGGGCCATCCTAGTATGTTGGAGTATACATGTTGGGAAGTTCCACCTTAGAGAAAGCAAAGGGTTTCTCTCTCTTATTTGAAAAATATTACTGCTTAGTGCTTCTCATCAAAAGGACACTGAACATTACGGTAGACAATTACTTCAAAAATAGCAATAACATACACATCAGTCTGAGATGAGAGCACAATGAATGAAGGCATTTCTAACACAGAGTGGGGAAAATCAAAATACAGATGAAAAATCAAACTTCATGATGCCATAAATACACTTTCAACCAGGCTTTGGATAAAAACTGGGAAGTAAACACTTAAAAATTATGTTTTTCAGTGAGAACTAGAGTTCCTGTACTTTAAAAGTTAACAGAGACACAGAAAGCAGTATGGTGGTTACAAGAGGGAAAGGGGTAGTGGGTGGTAGAGGGTAAAGGGGACCAAATATATTGTGACGGATGATAAATTGACTATGGGTGATGGGTACAAAATGCAAAATACAGATCATGTATCAGAGTAATGTACACTTGAAACCTTTATGACCCTATTAACCAATGTTACCCCAATAAATTTAATTTAAAAAAGAGGGAGAGATAGCCCAGTCAGATGGCCCAGTAGTTGAGCATCAACCTATGAACCAGGATATCACAGTTTAATTCCTGGTTAGGGCACATGCCCTGGTTGCATCTGGACCCCCAATAGGGGGCCTGTAGGAGACAGCCAATCAATGATTCTCTCTTATCATTGATGTTTCTATATCTCTCTCCCTCTTCCTTCCTCTCTGAAATCAATAAAAGTATTTTTTTAAAAGAGAAAGAGGGAGACAAAATAAGTTAACTAAGTAAGTGGTAAAGTGACTAGACTTGTGTGAAAACTGAAAGGCCCAACCACTACTTCAGACTGGACAAACCATCCCCTGAGGCCACGGTAGAAAGCTGGAAATATGACAAAAGGTCATTTTATCTGTAATTAATCTTTGAAAAACTGTCTTCTGTTTTGCTTTGGGAACAAAGTTATAAACACTTAGGAGCCGAAGTAAATTCCACCTGCCTGTTCTGGCAGCAACAGAACCCACATAGGTTTACCTATTATCCAACACATCCTAGTCGTGAGGCTTTGCCTTCGTAACTTCCTATTCACTACATCACTGGCAGACGAGTTGTTTTACCTATTCTCTGTGCCCAAGGGGAAAAGTTGGCAACAAAGGCCCAGACATGATACCCAATACTTTAATAGGGTAAGAAAAATCTCAAACACCTGCCACCCTGGCTCCTGCTTGAGATCTCTCTCCTTCATTCCTTTGTCTGACCTAGTTGGTAAAGTAAATCTAAAATAACCCAACCATGAAAATAGAAATGCCTGTGCTTTTCATGTGTATGTGTGTTTTTTCCTTTGTACTGTGATGCAATGTGGTGACTGAAATGGTATTTATTAGATGCCTGAAACAAATAATCACACAAATGGACACAACTGAAACTTCAACTCTGTACCATTATGAAGGCCCCTTTCTGGTTTCCAAACCCAGGCAGGTCCCAGTTGAGTAGATTGTAACTTGATCTTGTCACAGGCAATAAGTAGGTACTATGTGAGATATGCCAAGAGGATATTATTTTTTTTTATATTTTTCATTGATTTTACAGAGGGAGGAAGGGGGAGAGAGAAACAACAATGAGAGAGAAACACCGATTGGTTGTCTTCTGCACGCTCTCCACCTGGGATTGAGCCCACAACCCTGGAATGTGCCCTGACCTGGAATCGAACTGTAGACCTCCTAGTGCATGGGTCACTCAACCACACTGGCTAGGCAAGAGGGTATTATTTTTTTAAATTTATCTTCGTTGATATTACTTTTTGAAAGAATATTCAATAAGGAAATGCTCTTATTTCTCACCCATCCATAAAAATCAGCTTTTAGAAAACTACAAAACAAGTAATCAGTTACCCAAGTTCTCTAAGATAGCAGGGGTTTAAAATGGAATTTTCGTGACTATGTTTCCATTATGCCTACTTCCCAAGTTTTAACACTCACCATGAATCATAGGTGGTACTTATTTTAGGTCTGCCTTCCCCACCATGAAGACAGGAATCATCTGCCATATTTAACCACCATATTCATGGTGTTTCGTACAGAAGAAACATTTAAAATTTGCTGAATGGACTACCCACAGAAATTAAGAAAAATAGGATAAATATTTCTTTCTGCTGTTCTTTCCTTGCCCTCGCTTTTCCCAGACTATTTTCAGCTTAACACTACAGTGACAGCAACAGGGACATAGCTCAGTCCTTTCTCTCTAAGGATCATAGAGATCCAAGAGAGACTGAACAAAGGGGAGGAAGTACACTAATTCCAGTCAGGGAGAGGCTGAGTCACATTCCTGCAGTTACAAGGAACAGAAACCCACTGGAAAGAACTTAAGCACAAATGGGCATATCCAGTAAGAGAGGGAGTATCTTTTGAACTCAAAGGAAGAAGCCAAGCCAGGTTTCTGGGGGTTAGGAGGAGGAGGAGGAAAACCTTCAGCATCACTGGCTCAAGATAATCTCCTTAGTCCTTCCTTCCTTGTTCACACTTTCCTTTAAGCAAATCAGCTTTCACTGCTTTTTCAAGTATAGAAATGCCTCACAGCTCTAGGGTATACATGTTCCCAGTTCAAGGGACTAGCCTTCACTGAGACTAGCATTTTCTACTTGAAATTCTAAATTCCTGGGAAAATCAGATTGGCTCAGGGTCTAATAGCCTTAACCAGGCAAGTCGGGTTACTCCTGGCTCCCTCCCGCAGAGGACATGGGAGTTCCGAAGAAAAGACAGGGTATGAGGACACTCCAAAGCAGTAGCTGTGTTTGTTATCATGATGAGTTTATTCATCTTTCTTTTGTCTTCCACTCCCACAAGGTCACTCAGCCTTATCACACTGCCTTTTAGGCTCACTCACTGCCATCAAACTTAGCTTTCAATAGTCATTCTTTCTCATCTAATGCCTTCTGTTTCCTTCCCTCCATTAAACTTCAAATTCTCAGTGCTACACAACATTAGTATCTTACCCAGAACATGACAAATACTATATTTAAAAGGTGTTTTAATAGACAAAATAAGCCATTATTATATGTACAAATTATTTTGTTTTATTTGGAATTTGGATACCACTATCAACACACAATGTGGTCATGTCCCCAAGTGGTGTCCATATTATAGCCTTCAGATATACTGTACCTTTTCACTTATTTTATAACTAATACCACATACCTGTCATTTAAGGATAATATTGATAAAAACACCTTTAAAAAGAAAGAATTGCAAAACAACTTGTTGGAAATTAAAAACTATTTCAGGTTTTCTAATTAACCAAAAATGTAGTATATATCCTTATGCAATAAAATTCTGCCTCTCTCAAGTTAAACAAAACTTAAATTCTTGCTCAGACATCAGTGATTATGTATCTAAATGCATATGATTGCTAGGGACATAAAAGCAAATTTCTGCCGAGTTATGAAGAACACAGCCTTTTGTTATTTTATCTCTCCACTAGGGGCCCAGTGCACAAAAATTTGTGCACTCAGGGGGGCGGTCCCTCAGCCCGACCTGTGATCTCTCGCAGTCTGGGGCCCCTTGCGGGATATCCACCTGCTGGCCTGCCTGGTCAGCCTGGGTGAGGGGCTGATGGCTGTTTGCAGGCTGGTCAAGCACCCCAAGGGGACCCTCACCCCACTGGGGTGTGGCCAGCCTGGGTGAGGAGCTGAGGACTGTTTTCAGGCTGCCCACAGCCCCTTCAGGGTTCAGGTCTCTACTGGGGTACCTGGCAAGCCTGGGTGAGGGGCTGATGGCTGTTTGCAGGCTGCCCACAGCTCCCATTGATCCAATGTCCCAGCGAGGTTGGCTGGAATCAGGTTTCTGGGGTTTATTTAACTTCTAGAATTGAAACTTTGTTACCTTGAGCAGAGGTCTAGGCAGGTAACAAAGCCTCCTGTTTGCTTCAGCTCTGTGGCTTCTATAATTGCAACATTGTTGCCATGAGCAGAGGCCCAGCCAGCCTAGGCAGGCAGTTGCAATGGAAGCCTCCTGCTTGCTCTAGCTCCATGGCTGCCAGCTTCCATCTTGGCTGGGTTAATTTGCATACAGGTGCTCTGACTGGCTGGGGGTGTGGCTTGGCTGGTGGGCATGGCTTATGTGTCTTGGAGTGATGGTTAATTTGCATATTACTCTTTTGTTAGAGTAGATGGTAGAACCATCTACTCTAACAAGTCATTCTGCTAAACCTAAGCCATGCCCACCAACCAACTGCCATGCCCACCAGCCAATCAAAGCGACTATATGCAAATTAACCCAGCCAAGATGGCGGCCGGCAGCCACAGAGCTGGAACAAGCAGGAGGCTTGCCTAGGCCATGGAGAAGCTAAGGTTCCTGCCTGCCTTGGCTAGCCGGCTGTGGCCTCCGCTCAAAGTACCAAAGTTTCAATTACAGAAGATAAATAAATCCCAGATATCTGCTTCGAGCCAGCCTTGCTGCAAACAGCCATCAGCCACTCACTCAGGCTGGCCAGGCACCCCAGCGGGACCCCCACCCTGATCCGAGACACCCGTCAGGGCAAACCAGCCAGCCCCCACCCATGCACCAGGACTCTATCCTAGATAATAAAAGGGTAATATGTAAATTGACCCTAACAGCAGAACAACTGGGAATGATTGGTCACTGTGACACACACTGACCACCAGGGGGCAGATGCTCAATGCAGGAGCTGCCCGGGGTGGTCAGTGCACTCCCACAGGGGGAGCTCTGCTCAGCCACAAGCCAGGCTGATGGTTGCCAGTACAGTGGTGGTGGTGGGAGCCTCTCCTGCCTCCTCAGCAGCGTTACAGATGTCCGACTGCAGCTTAGGCCTGCTCCCTGCTGGCAAGTGGACATCTCCCGAGGGCCCCCGGGCTGCCAGAGAATGTCTGTCTGCCAGCTTAGGCCCAATTCCCCAGGGAGTGGGCCTAAGCCAGCAGGTGGCCATCTCCTGAGGGGTCCCAGATTGTGAGAAGGCACAGGCCAGGCTGAGGGACCCCCTCGAGTGCACAAACTTTTTTGCACCAGGCTTTTAGTCCAATAGTAAAAGGTTACAGACATCATCTTGACCATATGTATGCTTGTTCATCTGCAAATCCTGGCACCTAGCTTGATGGTCTGTATATAGTAGGTGTACAGTAAATGTTTGACTAGGATGTATATTTTTACCTATGTACTTACAAATCAACACCACATATGCCTGAGGCTTTACATGTGTTCATATAAATGTATAAATTGCCACAAGAGAATCTTCTCAAACTCTAAGATGATAGAGATCTTTGTAGAATGCAGATTCTGATTCAGAAGATCAGGACTGAAACTCAATATTTGCATTTCTAGTAAGTTCTCAGGTGATCCTAATGCTGCTGGTCTATGGGTTCCATTTTAATGTCCAAGTAATCCCTTTTTACTCCTTATACTAGAACACCATAGGTAAAATATGCAAATAATTAGAGGGTCCTTCTTGTCAAAGACTGTGCTCAGTCATTACGATAATGTTCTCAGGGAAACTCATCTTTATTAACAGATTCAAGTCTTCAATAGTATTTATTTGAGCACCTATGCCAGATGCAGAAGCTACAGCAGCCTTTTAGTCATTCTTGCAGAGAACTTAATAAATGATGAAAATGCAACTCAAGGTTTCTTCTGTATTCTCAGTGATATTCAAATAAAGAGAGCATCAGAGAATGACACTTAAATGTGTATGAATGTGTATATGGAAAGGGGTTATGTAACTTATTGCTTAGGATCCTGTATCATCATGAAGTTCCTATTCATGTTTATCTCAAGTACATTTCTTGCTTACTATCCCAAGCCCTCACTTTTCTGCCCAGATCTGCCTCTCCTCTGCCTTCGCAGGCAAGGAAGTGACAAGTCTCTGGGATCAACTTCAATTTTTTGGATTATAAACTTTCCCCACCTCTTTCAGTGCGATGTTGTAACAAGTTTGATGAAAAAGCAAGACCACTGATCAGACTGGTTCATACCATTTAAAAGTCATGAAAAAAAGCAATCAGAGAATTCATTTCCCTTTTCATATACCTAAGTACCCCATTATCGCCTTTGCATATAATGGTGTCTTCTGGAGGTACAATAGATAAGGGACAAATGTAAGTACTGAGAATTTCAAGAAGTTTCTTCTTCACTAATATAAGGTTCAGTTCTGTGGTTATGACACCAAATTCTAGAGACACATAAAACTTCAAAGATAATTTCAAAATCACAGAAAGCTATTACATCCTTAATAATTCATTTGCTCATAATCAGGCAAATTGTTATTTATGTTATTACAGCATTCTTTTGCCAGAGGCATAAACATAATCACATCTACAATTTAGCATGAATTTATTTTAGTTATGTTTTATGGCATATAGTTCTCAAACTGGGATACTTGTATCAAGAAAAAAAGATGCACACTGTAGCAAGCCAGAGGGTATATGAGCTCAAACAGGAAATCTGAAGGATTTTTCTAGGATGTCAATTTTAATTAAGATTTGAAAGAAGAGGGAGAATCCAAGATGACGGCATAAGGTAAACACCGTAAATGCAGCCGTGAAAAACTATTTCAGAATATCCACGAAAAGAAAACACACACACCACTCACACCCACAGGAAGGCTGGCTGAGTGAAAATTCTACAACTAGAAAGAGTCTGAGACTCAGAGGAGTGGCGGAAGCAAAGTACAGAGGTACGGAGGCGCAGGCACGGGGCTCGAGGAGAGGGCTGGCGCCGGAGGACGCAGTTCTATTTCAAACCGGAGGGTACCACAAGCTCCCGGCAGCTCTGAACTCCAGTTCCAGGCGAGTTTCTGAGGACCCAGACGCAAGCACACCCAGAGAAGGGGAACTGACTGGCACCAGGAGGAAATCCAAAGCTGGTTTCTCTCAGCGTTGCTTGCAGCAATTACCGCGGGACACAGAGACCCAGTGTCTCTTAGCGCAGGGCTGAGAAGCAGCCATAGCTACTTGCTCCACCCTGCCCTGCAAACTCCCTGAGGCCCTGCCCCTCCCAAGTTGCATCAGAGGCTTTTGCATATAAAAGGCTGAGTAGCCTAAGGCAAAGGCTAACTCAACACCTCCTTAAAGATACAGGAGCCAGCCCTCGCCCAGTGGCCAGAGTGGGACCATCCTAAATAAAACTCAGATCCACAAGGAACACACTCGGGGCAGATGCAGTTAGCACAAAAGCCCCACTGAAACAACTCTTGCCCCATAAGGGCGTCTCCAGCACAGAAGTTCTCCCACTGTAGACACAGCTGACTCTCATAACCAAGTGGCTTAGAGGTTAATTCCTCTCAGTGATCGCCTAACTCAAAAAGGGAAGCAGCCAAAATGCGGAGACAAAGAAACAGATCACAAATGACAGAAATGGAGGAAAGAAAACGACAGGATATAGAGTTCAAAACCACGGTTATTAGGTTTTTCAAGAATTTTCTAGAGACTGCCAATAAATTTAATGAGACCCTCAATAAATCTAATGAGACCCTCAAGGATATGATAAAGGACCAACTAGAAATCAAGCATA
>PVJC01055859.1:0-10071 GCA_004026665.1 Murina feae
GGAAAGAATGAGGCAAGTTTCTCAAGATTCTCTGGACCCAAATTGATGGTAGACCCAATGCTCTAATGGGTCTTAACTCCCCAGTCACCTGTTGAGGTCAAGGTGTTAGGCATTAGCCACTTTGTGGGGGTGGGGATGAGTAATAGGCAGAGGACATTGTTTGGCTGGGTCCTGCTGCAGATGGCATTCCTTAATTGTGTGATCAAATTGCTACCCAAAGCCAGTAGTGTCTGTCCAGGTGCAGTAGGCTCCCTGGCAACAGACTGTATACCCACCCAGGGCACACGGCCTGGCTTGGTGTTTCCCAGCAAGGGTGGCTGAGCAGTGGGCACAGAGGGGCATCTCTAGAACTGTGCATCATGCGGATACAGTGACTCAGTTCCATTGATGTTCATTTCTACATGCAGTTAAAGCTCCTTATTAATAACCCACAAAGTCCCTTGGTTTGTATGGGAAATGAAAATTTGTGTTCTTGCACTAAAATTAGATCATTAGTAGAGCTTTCTGAGGATCTAATTCATTATTCTGCTAAAACTGTTGGCTGCCTTGCTGGCACCAATGCTCAGGCAGCTTAACCATGGAACCAGCGGATATGCACATTTACAAACAGTGGCACTCTCCTCAGTTTTTGTAAAGGACATTTTTGTTATACGTCCTAAGTGTGGTCTTAAATTAACTGTAATTTTCAGTAACTCTTTTTCTTGCATTAATATAACTACAGAAGTGCTATTGAGTTTTATTTTTGTTGCCTGTCATTGCTGCATTGTTACAATTTTGATCATTCTGTCCACGTCTGGCTTTAATATATCACCCAGCTCATTGCCAGTTAGAAAGTGAGACGGGGAAGAAGACATAAGCTGGGGCCATTACCTTGCCTATTCGAGTTATCTGGAGGCAGAAAAATTTGGGGACTACTGAGACAGGTGACTGGCACAGGCTGTAGGAGGTGCCGAGGAAGATGACAAATAATGTGAATTTCCTTGCAAAATCTTTGGCGACATTTCCTGGAAATATCTAAATGTAGGAGTAAATGGTGTATTAATTATGAGGCTCTCACCTTGGTAATTAAGCAATAAAAGCCCATCAGGCAGTGCAGTTGTGGGCGATTAGAGCTGTTTTTGGTGGAGTCAGAAATTTACAGCTGAAGATGAAGTGGTTTCCACCACCTGAGAGATGCATTAATCACCTGCGGCTCCCCTACCTGGTGGATTTGCTTGGTTGTTTGGAATGGCATTTACACATTAAAGTGAGGAATACCTGTACCTGTGGAGAGAGTGGAGGACAGTTACTCAGCAAGGACAAGCAGAGTTTCTAGGTAATGCCTTGACTTTTTATAGCATCTGCCCAGGGGTCACCTTTGTGCTACTTTCGGGAAGTACAGATGGCAGAGAGGCCCCAAACACTAATGCCACGTGTAAGCGAACCTTTAAAAGGACAAAGGGCACATCCGTTTCAGAGACAGCAACTCTGAATTTAAATATTAGCATCTGCCCTCACTATGCAAAACTGGGCAAGTTACCTAATCTTGCTGATCTTCAGTTTTCTCTTCTGTAATATGGGCATATTGACTTGCATTAGTCAGCTGTTCCTATGTTAGAAGTCAAGCACCAAATAACAGTGGCGTATAACTATGAGCAATTTTTTTCTTGGAGTTTTTTGAAAATTGATTTTATTTTTCAGTTATAGTTGACATACAGTATTTTTTTAAAATCTTCACCTGAGGATATGTTTTTATTGATTTTAGAGGGAGAGAAAGGATAGAGAAAAAGAAACATTGATGTGAGAGAGAACCATGGATTGATTTCCTATAAATGCCCCAACCAGGGATTGAACCAACAACCTAGGTATATGCCTGGCCTGGGAATCAAACCCACAACCTTTTTGTGTATGGGATGGTGCTCCAACCAACTCAGCCACCCAGCCAGGATATATACAGTATTTTAGTTTTAGGTGTATAACCTACGGACTATATAATAAAAGGCTAATAGACAAATCAACTGAATGGCAGAATGACTGGTCACTATGACGTGCACTGACCACCAGGGGGGTACACACTCAATGCAGGAGCTACCCCTGATGGTCAGTGTACTCCCACAGGGGGAGCGCTGCTCAGTCAGAAGCCGGGCTCGCAGTGAGTGCAGAGGCAGTGGCACGAGCCTCTCCCGCCTCCGCAGCAGCAATAAGCCTTCAGTTGGACATCATCCAAGGGCTCCCAGATTGTGTGAGGGCACAGGCTGAGCTGAGGCACTCCCTTTCCTCCCCCCACCAAAGTGCACAAATTTCATGCACTGGGCCTCTAGCAGTCAATAATAGTGTAATAGCTATGTAAGGTGTAAGATGGCACTATCTTACTAGGGTGATAACTTTGTAAGGCATATGAGTGTCTAATCACCATAAGCATTTATTTAGCTCATGTATGTGCATGATCCTAGCAGAGTTTGCACATCTGCAGATTGGGGGTCAGCTGGTCCAGGTGGCTAGGCAGGCTCTGTGCTTTGACATAGTTCTATGGGTCTGCATCTGCTCTTCTGTCTTCCTTTCTCCTCTCTGGGCCTGGGAACTAGTCAGCACTTATCTTCTCATGAAGGCAGGAGCATAGGGGTGAGTGGAAACACCCAAGGCCCCTGAAGACTACTGTCAAAACTGACACACCATCATTTCTGTCTTTTTCTATCAACCAAATCAATTCACAGGGCCCAGCCCAAAGGCTGTGCCATTCCTGCAGTGGGAACAATGGGACAGTCCTAGGGAAAGGGCCCTGGTAAAAGGAGGGTGAAAATGTGAAGCCAGTGGTGTAACCCAGCACATACTTCTTTTCCATGACTTCTGTTTTTATGGAGAGCAACATGTTTTATTTGTGCTGGACATGGAGTTCTGAACAAGGCACCTCTGTGCAATTTAGAGATTAGTGAGCATGTCTGACATTAAGCAGATAATCATGTACATATACAAAAATTAATTAATGGCAGTCATCATAAATATTGCAAAGGGAAAGGGTGGGATGCTGATAGGGACTGCAGTATAGTAAGGGGCTCCAAGGTAAAGTCTTGAGCAGAGTAACCTGGCGCATGGTCAGTCCTGAGTAAAGGCAGGCTCCTATGTCCAGCTGTGCAGGGCATACATTGCGTAGACTTCCAAGCCGGTGGCCGTTGAACACATGCTCCGCTCAACCAGCTCTGCCTGCTGATATGGGGCTGTGAGGCAGCCCTGCAGTAAAGACTGGGGTCCTCCCTCCCCAGCCCCAAACATCTCCCCATTGTAGGAAGTATATGGTGTCCATTGTAGGAAGCTCACAATAGGCAGATACCTTGTGTCTCATAACAGCCTAAACTAGAATTCAGAATCTGAACGGTCTGCTGTACAGGTCATTTTGAACCCTGCCGTCCCAAGTCCCAGGCATCAGATATAAGGAGTTGATACACATGGTGGCAAGGGTCCTGCAAGGGGAAAGAGAAGGGAATGTCTATGGGGGAGACAGAAGGCTCTGGGTAATGGCTTCTGGATCCTGGTAACTGTCTTCAAAAGGGAATTGTGGGATCTTGAGCACAAGTCATCGTAACTCAGGGCCCAGTGCTGAGGTGTGAAGGACATCGAGAGACCTAAGGAGAACCCACCACCACTTGGCATCATGGAGGTCTCTCCCCTGAGTGCTCTGTGAGAGCACAGCCGACTATGAGGCCCAGGGGAGAGGAGCAGGCAGAGTAGTTGGGTAGACAGGCTACAAGCTCAGGCATCTGGCTGATACTCATGTGAGAGCCTAAATTGAAAGGTATTTCATTTAGGGCCTTTCTAAGATGTTATCGTTCCCCACATTTCCTGCAACTGTGAACTTTCCATGCCTTTATTCAGCAACTATTTGTCACCTGTTGTATGCAGGACTGTAATGTGTATTTCAGATACAAAGATGAACAAGGCAGGGGCATCCAATCTATTGGCTTGCAATCTATTGGAAAAGAAGGCTTTGGCTATCTCAGACAGAAATAAGTTATTTATTCACAGTAATTGTTAGCTTATATACCTGACTCTCACTTTTCTCAGCTCTTCATAAGGTTGTTAAGGTTGTTGTAAGGGTTTGATGAGCTATGAGCTGATATTATTATTTTTTAAACAATAAACATTTTTATTTATTGATTTTAGAGAGAGAGGAAGGGAGAGAAAGAGAAATGTCAGTTTGTCACTTACACCTTCATTGGTTGGTTCTTTTATGACCTCTGGCTGGGGATCAAACCTGCAACCTTGGTGAATCAGAATAGTGCTCTAACCAACTGCGCTATCTGACCAGGACTGTGCTGACATATTCTTATTCCCAGATGATTCCAGGACACTGGAATGTTCCGGGTTTAGCAGCTCAGACATCACTCTGTGGGTCAGGTAGGGCGCCTCTGCCCCAAGTCCCAGTTGCAACCACTGGACTTCAGTTTATAACAGTGTGTCTGAGTTCTGGCACTTAGCTTCATTGGAGGTCCTACCCAGAAGGGCATGGAAGAAATTGGATTTACTTTTATGTCGGATCTTAGTGGAGACTGAGGATCAATCATATGTCAAGATGCTGTTTGAAAGGAAGTGGGTTATAGGTGGACTTTGGAAACCAAGCTCCACGTACAGAGTGAGCGTTGGCAAGCACATCACTTATTCTCTCTGCTTCTCAGTTTCCTCACCTGTGAAGTGAGGATAATAATCCCAACCATAGTTGCTGAATCCTGCTGGGATTCAGGGTGATAATAGGAGTGAAAACCCCAACCCATGTTTGCCTGTACCTGGCAGGCACTCAGACAATGGAAGCACCCACCTTACTGCCTTCGTGTGTTCCATGGAAGGCACTGAATTGACTATTTAAGTCATTTGGTCACATTGCTTCTAATTAAGATGACCACAATAATGAGACCAAGTACGATGTATCAATACAGACACTGTAGGTCCCCAGAAAAATATATCACAACTGTAAAGCAGCCCTGGTGTTCGATAAATGCTATGCAACTGATTCATCATCGCCTACATCAATGCAGTTCCTCAGAGTTAATGAAGCAGTGTCACCCTGGTTGGCATACTAAATGTTCACAGCAACAGGTGAGGTTGGCCTTAACTCTTTGGACAAACATTCCTGAGCACCCTGAGGAATGCTGTACCTCTGACGGAGACAAGGTTCCTGATGCAAAGAAGACTTCATGGTGGCTGGGGAAATGGGCAGGTCTCTTAGTTGCTTCTCTTGAGTGTGATAGAAGAAGGAAGTGTACAGTGCAGGGTGCCTAACCTCCTCCCCAGGATCCCAGAAAGCTTCTTAGTGGAGAAAATCTCAAATCTGAGTGTTGAAACGTGACCAGGAGTTTTATAGGTGAAAAGGCCTGCTTTGGATAAGGTAGGAGGGACCACAGTAAGAAATACCCCCACAGGTACAATGACTTAATACATTGGAAGGGTGTGTTTTTTAATTATTTTAATAGACCTTTAATTTTGAAATATTTTTGGTTTATAGAAAGTTGCAAAGACAGTGTAGAGAGTTCTCATCCACTCTCCATCCAATTTATTCTAATGTTAATATTTTACATTTCCATGATACAGTTGTCAAAACTAAAACATTCACATTGGCATGTTACCATGAACAAAACACCAGATTTTATTTGGATTTCCCTGGTTGTTTCTTCTAATGTGCTTTTTCTGTCCCAGAATCCCAGCCAGGATCCCACACTGCATTTAGTCACATTTACATTTTGTTCACTCTGGACAAGCAGACCAGATGAACAGTCCTCCGCGTGGTCACTCAGGGACCTAGGTGGACAGAGGCTCTGAGATGCTCAACCGATGGCTTCTTAGGTTGTCCTGGTCATCTCCACCCTAGCAAGGGGGAGGACCATGGAGGGGTGTGTATGAGCTGCTTGATGTCTTAGGGACAACCTGTCCATCCCTTTTGCTCCCATTTCTTGCTGTGACCCTAAAATTGCTCTAAAAATTAAAGTCTAATAAAAACTAGTCTTGAGACCATTCACAGCAGAAACGAAAGGTGGGAAATATATTCTCTAGCTGAGTAGCGGGTTCCCACTAAAGCTGTATGCTAGGGAAAGAGTGGATGCATTTGCTGGAGAGCTACTTGTCTATGCCACAGGAAAATATAGGATTATATTTGTAGCCAAAGAGATTCCATTGATGAAAGGGGGAAAGGGCAGGTGCTGTTGTTGCCATTTTAGGTTGTAGGTCTCAGCCTGGGCAGCACAGCGGTTAAGCAGAACTGCCAGAACTCACCTCCAGCTCTACCTGGGCACCCAGACCAGACTGCACCCATTCTCTGATCCGGAGGCTTTAAGACCGGCAGGTTGATCGGCCAGATGAGCCACAGCGATACCTTTGAATCTCATGTTTCTATAAGGCCATTTTATCTGAAGTTTTATAACTGTTCCATGCAGGAGGAAGGCTTTCCCTAAATTCCTTCATTCTCCCTGAAAAGAGCAAGTGATGAGAGAGGATATAAGAGGCACTCTAAGGAGCCCAAATGGATGTGCCTTGGCTGCCAGGCTCCAACTGCATCCGTGCCCAGAGGCTCTGTCAGAGCTGGGCACCACGGGGATGGCACTGCATTAGGGATGGCGGCTCTGCCCATTATCTCTCATGTGACGCCTGTGTCTGTTTATTTCTAGCTGGATGGAATGTAATTGCTCCCTGGGCTGACAGTGACAAATGGAGGTGTGGGGAGTACTGCTCTGAGTGATGGGATGGGCTTGTGCACCTAGACTGACAAAAACAAGTCCTGTCAGAAAGCAACAGGGGGGTGTGCATCTCAGCTTGAGTCCTAGCAGGTGCAGGGTGAGTTCCAGGCAGTGGGCTCTGAGCTGCTTCAGGAGCTGGTGTCTGTCTTGAAGCGTGAGAGGCAGCCCAGGGATGTTCCAGGTACTGGCCACACCCAGCCCTGACAGGAGGGCCCTGGGGCCCAGGGCACAAGTTGGGGCTTGATCCATATTATATTTGTAGCCAAAGAGATTCCAATGAGGAGAACTGTGCTTCATTCCTTTCCGTGGCCATCAAAATGGCTTTATTGGGCTTTTCCTCCCTGGTTTTAAAGGTGATCGCTGTCCTTTGGGAAAATTCAGACACTGCAAAAGTGTGAACTCAGACACCAACATTTACTGCAATTGCTTCTAGCCAGGCCTAACCGCTTGGTGGGCATACAGCCTGGCCACACTTTGCAGCCCCCCGTCCCCCCCGCAGTTAGGGCTGGGCACAGGGTTGCATTTTAGCCTGTGGTGTGTGGGTAGAAATAGTGTACCGCCTCCAGACCTGGTCCTTAAAACACTCGAATACCCACTATCTCATCCCTCTTCTGATGGTCAGCTGCAGAGGACCCAGTGGGAGACTCCAGGACTCTGGGGGACAGTGGAGCTACTGATAGAAGCAGCTCGGGCTCTTCAATGACCTAGAGTAGCAGGCTCTCCCTACAGACCTGTATTTGACCTACATAGGAAAAACAAATACGTCTTTCTTGTGTTCATCCTCAGGTTATAGCTGTTAGTCTACCCTGAACAAAGCACTTTCCAAACACTTGCCCTGGGCCCCGCACCTAAATAATGAAGTTTGATCTGCAAGCTGTGTTAGTCTCTCAACTATGGTGTGAACATCTACGGATGACAAAGATAGATTTACCAATCACTTACGTGTAGGCATGCTACTCCACTATATGTATATACCCAATTTATTCAACTACCTCCCTATTCCCGGATGGATAGATTGCTCCCAACTTGTAAACTTTATAAGCACTTCTGTTATGAACAGGCTGGTACGTGTCTTTGTGCACGCTTCCAACTATTTCCTTAGGACATATTCCTAGGAATTGTATTATGTGACCGTGTTTAAATGGTTTTTACTCATCACAGGAATATCTTCTTGGCGAAGAGGCATTGGTTTATAATTCTATCAGGAGTACAGGAGAGATCTAATTTCCCCAAACTGTCAATGCCAGAATACTAAGCTGATAAGTGAAAAGTAATAGCTTGTTTTAATATGTTGTTCTTTGTTTACTAATACTTTTAAGCAACTTTTTCATGTTTATTGGAACTTTACTAGTATGTTATCAATGACCTTTTCTTTATGCATTTTTTTTCTGCTGAAGCTTTACACAAGTCTTAGTATTTTGAAAAGCCTTTTGCATATTAAGGATGATAATACATTACTAATATGTCTTTCAATTTTATTTAGTTTCAAATATATTTATGCTCTTTATATTCTTTCTATAGAGAAGTTTTTAATTGTTCTTTCAGTTTTTCTTGCTTTGGGCATTAATATACTTTGGGGGAACTAATGTCAGAATATGAAAATATTTTGTAAATTTTCTAGCATTTTTATCACATATTTTTTTGCCTTTCAGCCTTCAATCTTTCTAGAATGTATTTTCATATAGAGGTGATATAGCCATCGGCTTTGAGTTTGCTCTAAAGGTCAGGAAAGGAGAAAGAGCCAGGCATGTTCAAAGCACTCAAAGGCCCTGGGCTGGCTGGAAATGCTGGAGTGTGGCGCACAGCAACCAGGCCGCCAGAGAGGCAGGGCCAGAGTGGGAAGGGGATGGACATGCTGTACGACATGCTGCCCCCAGGTGCCTGTGGGACACCCATATGTGCTGGTGGGTGACGGAGGGAAACTGATGGTGAAATCTCAGAGAGTGGACCTTGGGATAGACTTGAGAAATGAGTACATGCCCACAAACATTTCTGCATAAGAATATTCAGAATAGCTTTATTCATAATAGCCCCACACTGGAAACAACCCAAATGGCCATAAACAAGAGAATGGACAAATAAATGATGATATTATATCTATACAATGGAATGCTACTTAGCAATAGAGAAGGACAAATGATCGGCACACTCAATAATGTAGATTAATCTCAAAGCTTTTATGTTGAACAAAGCTAGGCACAAAGGAGTGCATACGGTATGATTACCGTTATATGGCTTCCCAGAGTAGCAAAATGACTCTAAGGCCAATAAAAGTCAAAGTAGTTGCCTGTGGGGGTGTGTTATTACCAGGGATGGGGAGGGCGGGTGCTTCTGACATGAGCAATAAATGTCCATTGTATTGGTTCGGGTGGCACTTATGTGGCTGTAGACATAGACATTCATGGACTTGCACACTTAAGATTTGTGTATTTTACTGAATACAAATTATTATAACTCCAAAGAAAAACATATCCTGGGAATGGATAAAAATGTTCCCGCTCGTTTTAGAGGTGAAGCAACTGAAGCCCAGAGAGGTGATGTGATTTGCTGCAGCTGACTTCAAGGGGGGAGCCTCGTGATTGAATCCCAACTTCTTAGGGCAGCTGTAGGATGGAGGTGCCCCAAGGGGAGGACCCTGGGGGACCACAGCCAGTATTCATTATTGGCACCTCAGTCAAGGAGGCTGCAGTCCCAACAGAAATCTGGCGTGTTCATTGGGGAAACTGAGGCATGAGTGCACATTGGCACGAGCTGTAAGCACATGCATATTGGAATCATAGCACTATCCTAGGAGCAGAGTTTGCCTGATCTCTCCACTCCCAGAGCACACGCAGTTGGCCTGCAGGCCAGTGATATAGTGAGATGACCAGCATTCTCACCTTATTCTCCCCTCCCTTTCAAGTCCATGAGAAACAAATCTTGGCAAAAAAAACAAGCAGAAATACACAGTTCCAGAATTGGAGCTAAATATACTCTATAAAAGTTCACACTTGGCTTCCCTGGTACACACCTGTGGGATCTCTCATGGCAATTTTTGTCTTAGGATGTCACCGTGGCATGCATGGAACACTGAGGACATGCATGCAACACTGGGACAGCCTTGCAGAGTCTAAATACTCACTGGTGACACTTGCACTCCAAAACAAATCAGACACAACACACCTTCCTGCTGGATGCTGGGGTCCCAGCCCAGCCCTCAGCGTCAGCCCGAGCCCTGTGCAGGGACTTGGGCACCGAGGCAGTGACTGTGGGTCTGTGCTTTCCTCTTGAGTTTGCAGGAAGAGGCCGGTACCTCTTCTCAGAACTCGCTAAGGAAACTAGCACAGGCATTTACTGATTCAAAAGCAGTTCATCTCAAAGGTTATATTTCTGA
>PVJC01055861.1:0-10070 GCA_004026665.1 Murina feae
CTGAGGCGTTGGGGGGGGGGATGTGAAGGATGGAGAAAAGACAGACAAGAGAAGAAAGCTGGGTCTGCGTGGGACGCTATTCTCTCTGGTGGAGAGCTAGCGACAGCACCAAGGACTACAAGGCATGTCTTTATTTTATAGCCAGATTCCACGAAGCAAAGTAAGGGCGTGGTCAAGGTGTTTACAACAGGCTCGTGGGGTTCGATCTTACTCAATTACACGCACCTGAACTCTGTCAAGCCCACATCACTCAGACACGTGTTCGGACCATAGGTTCACGCTCACAACGACAGCTGTTGGCTATAATTGTGCTGGGAGGGCTCTGCCCTCCAAGTGGGACTAGCATGTGGCCATGAGAGGACTGTGCCCTCTCATCAGACTGAGGCTTGAACCTGTCCAAACCCTGTAGCTGCTCTCCACAGATGTGAGAGAGACACATTGAATGGTTGCCTCCCACCTGCGGCCTGACCAGGGCCTGGGATAGAACTTGCAACCCAGGTACGTGCCCTTGGCCAGGAATTGAACCTGTGAACTGTGGACCAACGCTCTATCCACGGAGCAATGCCAGCTGGGGCTCATTGTTGTCATAGAAAATGTGAATCTTTGAAATGTAGCCCCTGAACTAGTAAAACTCAAAGTCCAGTTTCATCAGCGCTGGGACAGAGGTCACCAGGTCGTGTAAGATGTTAGCATTGGGCTCCACTCCAGGGCTCCCCTGCCTGCGGCCCCTTCCCCGCTCAGTAGACGTCAGTCCTGAGCACTGCGCATACCCCTCTCTTCACAGTGGCCTCGTTACTCAAAGGGAGACAAGGCGCGTACACGGAGAAGGAGAGGCACATGGGAGCCTTGATCAAGACCCGATTCTTCAAAATCATGCTGGTGGTGGCTGTCTGGTAACCTGTCTCCTGCTCCTTGTACTTGTCACTGGGAGGGGACATGCAGCCCCTGGCCAATTTGCTTGTCCACGAGGGACCTGAGCGTTCTAGAGGGAGGAATATATATATATATATATATATATATATATATATATATATATATATTTTATTAATTTCAGAGAGAAAGGCAGAGGGAGGGAGAGATAGAAATATCAATGATGAGAATCATTGATTGACTGCCTCCTGTGCACCCCCTACTGGGGAGGAGTCCACAACCCAGGCATGTGCTCTTGAACAGAACAAATCCCGGACTTCAGTCTGGAGGCTGACACTCTATCCACTGAGCAACACCAGCCAGGGCCCAAGGGAGAGTCTTTGGAGAGGAAACCTTTGGCTCTGGGCTAGCAGCCCTTCGAGGAAATGCACGCAGGACAGAAGGCAAGTCCACAGCCCTTCAGCCTCTGGAAAGAGTCAGATCCACGGAAATGTGACGGGAAGCCCTTAGAACACAAACCTGGCTTCACTATCCCAGCCCCAGCATCTGGGTGTCCCCCTGCCGGGTTACCATGGAAACACAGCATTGGCCCCGCCTTCTCAGTCCACCCACTAGCTTCAATCTTGGCACCAGGTGTCTGTTTCTAAGAAGCTCCAAGGAAAAGAGCACAGCTTTGGTGGGACGCGTCAGAGCTCAGGCCGGAAGGGTAGAGAGCAATTTCTCTCTCCTCGGTTTCCCCACCACAGGCCTTTTGCCCAACGTGGATGCTTTGAAATAGACCTGTGTTGCCCTGGCCGGTGTGGCCCAGTGGGTAGAGTGTCGGCCTGTAGACTGAAGAGTCATGGGTTTGACTCCTGTCAAGGGCATGTGCCCAGGTTGCCGGCTCCATCCCTTGATCGGTGTGCAGGAGGCAGCCGATCAATGATTCTCTCTGATCATTGATGTTTCTCCCTCTCTCCCTCTCCCTTCCTCTCTGAAATCAATAAAAATATATTTTTAAAAAAGAGAAAGAGAAATAGACCTGTGCCCCATACACGGCAGCAGGTTACAATCAGGAAACCCTTAGCTGCCGCACAGCAATGTGTTCCTTGGCGGGCCTATCTTGTGGGCGTGGCCACACATGTGATGCCAGGAGGCCCGGGCCCTGCGAGAGAAAGGGTCATTATTTCTCTTAAAACCCCGAGAGCTGGCCTTGCTAGTCTCACTGCCTCCCAACAATCACATCAAAACATTCGGACATCAGCCCTAGCCAGTGTGGCCTAGTGGATAGAGCGTTGGCCTGCGGATCAAAGGGTCCTGGGTTCGATTCCAGTCAAGGGCATGTACCTGGTTGCAGGCTCCTCCCCAGCATGGGCCCTGGTCAGGGCTTATGCAGGAGGCAACCAATCGATGTGTTTCCACCACGTTGATGTTTCCCTCTGTCTTTCCCTCTCTCTTCCACTCTTTCTGAAAATCAATGGGAAAATATCCGTGGCTGCGGATTAAAACAAACAAAACATCTGAACATCAAATGTCAGATAAGGTTTGCTTTGGTCTCAGTCCAAACCATATGCTTCAGGGTTGATGGAGGGTTTGTCTATCTCTGCGTGGGACGGGGAAGCAGCTGTGGGTCTTCTGTCAAATTCTGATGGGGGGGCAGTGCTTGGGGCCACCCCCAGAGGACCATGAGCTCTGGAGAGACACACCCCCAGCATGTAACCATGCCCTCTGCGGCTGATGTCATTGTCTTTCTCACAGTTGGTTGTCGAACATCATCAATGAAAGCCTTCTCTTCTATCTGGAGATGCAACCGGACATCAACGGAGGCGCTTTGAAATATGTCAGAATTGCGGCCAAGACCACGTGGTTTATTATGGTAGGTCAATCCTGATTTAAAATATTCTTCTTGAAAAAATAAAAACCAGCCCTAGACAATTTGGCTCAGTGGATAGAGTGTCAGCCTGCGGACTGAAGGGTCCCAGGTTCGATTCCAGCCAAGGGCACATGCTCAGGTTGCGGACTCGATCCCCAGTGGCAGGGGGGGTGTGTAGGAGGCAGCCAAGCAATGATTCTCTCTCATCATTGATGTTTCTATCTCTCTTCCTCCCCCTTCCTCTCTGAAATCAACAAAGAAATATTAAAAACAAAACCAACAAACAAAAAAAACAGCCCTAGCTGGTGTGACTCGGTTGGTTGAATGTCATCCCTGTACCGAAAGCTGCCGGTTCCATTCCCGCTCAGGGCACATGCCCAGGAGAGGGCAGACAGGAGGCAGCCATCCCTGTTTCTCTCTCATTTCTGTTTCTCTCTCTCTCTTCCTCTCTTGGAAATGAATGTAAAAATATGTTTTAAAAGATTATAAATGTAGCCCTGGCCGGTTTGGCTCAGTGTGTCTCTCTGACATCGATGTTTCTTTCCTTCCACTCTCTCTGTAAATCAATGGAAAAAATGTCCTCTGGTAAGGCTTAAAAAAATTATAAATGTAAAAAATTATATTAAATACAGCTACATAATAATACATCAAAATATATTGGCTAGAAATACACACGATGGTCAGGTGGAAGCACATGGGTGGACCCCCCCAAGTGCTTCTGTTAGATTGCATCCTATATAATAAAATGATAATATGCAAATTGACCCTAACAGCAGAACAACTAGGAATGACTGGTCACTATGACACACCCTGACCACTAGGGAGCAGATGCTCAATCCAGGAGCTTCCCCTGGTGGTGAGTGTACTCCCACAGGAGGAGCTCTGCTCAGCCACAAGCCAGGCCGAGAGCTGCCAGTACAGCGGTGGTGGCAGGAGCCTCTCCTTCCTCAGCAGTGCTAAGGATGTCTGACTGCAGCTTAGGCCTGCTCCCCGCTGGCAAGTGGACATTCCCCAAGGGCCCCTGGGCTGCCAGAGGGATGTCTGACTGCCAACTTAGGCCCAATCGCCCGGGGAGCGGGCTTAAGCCAGCAGGTGGACATCCCCTGAGAGGTCCAAGACTGCGAGAGGGCACAGGCCAGGCTGAGGGATGCCTCCAAGTGCACAAATTTTTGTGCACCGGGCCTCTAGTTTATAATAAAGGTACAAACATGAGCCTGGCCCATGGCTCAGGGTTTGAGCATCAACCTATGAACCATGAGGTCATGATTGGATTCCTGGTCAGGGCACATGCCCGGGTTGCAGGCTCAAATCCCAGTAGGGTGTGTGCAGGAGGCAGTTGATCCATGATTCTCTCTCATCATAGATGTTTCTCTCTCTCCCTTCCTCTCTGAAATCCATAAAAAATATTTTTAAAATACAAACAGGAGCTCTCAGTGGAAGAATACACGGTGTCCTACACAGAATTGATTTTGATGGTGCTTCAAAATTGGAGGAAATGTGATTCTCCAGGACTTGAAAGCAAGATCAGCGCTCCTGCCTCCCCCGGGTTGTGCCTGGCAGTGGCTTGGTGCTTTGGCTCAGCTCTTGTGTGGGTACCGCACAGAAACGAGGACCAGTTCGCTGCCCACGATGGCCTCAGGAGCCTGCGACATCAACCCGCTGGACCACTCCAGGCGGGGCCAGCAGGGAGCGCACTGCCTGCTGCCCGTGCTCACCAGGACCTCCCTGTCCCCTCCAGGGTATACTGAATCCCGCCCAAGGGTTCCTCTTGTCGCTGGCCTTCTACGGCTGGACCGGATGCCGCCTGGCCTTCCAGGCTCCCAGGAAGGAGATCCAGTGGGAGCCCATGACCAGCTCGGCTGCCGAGCGGGCCTACCCCACCCACCGGGACCCCTGCGCGCCCGGTGACAGCCCCGCTTCCAGGAAGGTGGCGCGTGTGGATGGGCACACGTCGGATGAGGCCCTGAGCATGCTGTCTGGAGGTGAGGCCCCCACTGCGAGGCGGGCAAGTGGGGTCCAGGGCTCCCCCAAAGGCCTTCAGCAACTAAGGCGATGTGGGGTGAAGGTGGTATCTGTGACCTCCTCACGTTTCTAAGGGTGTACGTGGAATGTCACAGTGCCCCACACTGATGCCAGTCTTGTAGTTCATCATCTGCCTCTCAGCATTTAAAAATGTGTATTTCTGCTTTCAGAGAGGAAGGGAGAGGGAGAGAGAGAAACACCAATGATGAGAGAATCATGGATCGGCTGCCTCCTGCACACCCCCTACTGGGGATCGAGCCCACAACCTGGGCATGTGCCCTTGACCAGAATCAAACCTGGGACCCTTCAGTCCACAGGCCAGTGCTCTATCCACTGAGCCACACCAACCAGGGGAGGACGTTTGCTTTCATTCCACTGATAACCCACTGCTCTCCCCCCAAACCACATGGCATCATCCATGAAAGGACCACTCGGAGGTATCTGAATTTGACAGAAGGGGGGTCTCCATCTGGTTGGGCACCTCCTGGAGTTGAGCGCAGGTGGCCAGGCAACCACCACACGCACTGTGATCTCATTCACGAACACATTGCTGAAGCTCATGCAACACCTCCCAGGACACGGACATGACACCATCATAGCCTTCTCTCCTTTCCTCTCCAGGCTCTGATGCCAGCGCAATAGAAATCCATATCGCGAGCACATCCCGCCGGGCGAATGAGGTTGAAACTGTTCCCCAAACCCAGGGAGACCTGTGAGAGGGAGGGGGCCCACCCCCCATCCTCCAACTCTACAGCCCTGGTTCCTCCGAAGTGTGTCCTCAACTTCCCAGCTGCTCCGTCAAGGTGTCCTGTCCCCCAGGCTCACTCTCATCACCATGTCAGAGCTTCTTCCCGGGTGTCCTCTTTGTGAAAAGAGAAGCCACATGCGTGTCCTTGGGAATGGAAGATTGCCTTCTACGCCAATGATTTCCAACCTCTGTGCCACAGGAATATGTACAACCCACAATACCTGACTGTTTAGTCAGGGGCACTGGCCTCTTTCCCTTAGTTTGTCAAATTAAAAAAAAAAAAAAAGACAATAGTGAACACAATAGCCGTCGGGTGTCATTGAATCAAAAGTATGGCTATTTTCTTTGTTAGATGGGCAAAATATATATTTTGGGGGGTTGCCGCCGAAATTTATGTGTCACAAGATGAAAAGGTTAAATATCACTGTTCCAGACTAGATGCTCAGCAGCTTCTGTACACGCTGTCATGTAATGCCATGTCCAGATCCCTGGGAAAGTTAATAAAATCATTGAAACCAGGCGCCCAGTCTGGCTCGGGTGCCTTCTGAATAGCACTTCTAGCAAATGCTCTTGGGTAAAGTTATTGATGCCAAAAGGGCAGCAAAGTGAAGCAGCTGAAGTAAAGGGCATGTGGATGGGCTGCGCTGCATGTTCTTCATGCACCACAAGAGGGCGCAGAAGAGACAGCTCCCATCAGGAATTCAGCCTTTGGTCCACACATAGGGATGCATGTCCTTCGTTCCCCACAGGAGGGTGCAAAAGAGACGGCTCCTAACAGGAATCCATCAGCCGTTGGGCTGCATGTTTTCTGTGCATTACAAGAGGGCTCAGAAGAGGCAGGTTTGATCAGGAATCCAGTGTTTGGTTCATGCTGTTGAAGATTTTTTACCATTATTATTCTGAACTCTACATCAGATAAATTTCTTTGAAAAATATATTTTATTGATTTTTTACAGAGAGGAAGGAAAAGGGATAGGGAGTTAGAAACATCGATGAGAGAGAAACATCGATCAGCTGCCTCCTGCACACTCCCCACTGGGGATGTGCCCACAACCGAGGTACATGCCCTTGACCAGAATCAAACTTGGGACCCTTTAGTCTGCAAGTTTGCACTCTATCCACTGAGCCAAACTGGTTAGGATCGGATAAATTTCTTATCTCCATTTAATTTATCTCTTCTGGAGAATTATCTTGTTCTTTCATTTGGGAGTTGTTTTTGTCTTCCCATTTTGGCTGCCTGTTTGCATTACTGACTTAATTATAACATCATCCTCCAGTGGATTTATACTGCTGCCAGCTACATTAGGGTCCAAGACTCCCTACACTCAGGCCTCCTTTGATCTCCACCACCATTCTGAACTCTGCTCCTCCTGTTACATATATATACTAGAGGCCGATGCATGAAATTCATGCAAGAGTAGGCTTTCCTTCCCCAGGCTGCCGGCATCAGCTTCCCTCTGGCAGCTGGGACCCAGGCTTCCCTTGCAGCCCCAGTTTCGTCCAGAAGGTCGTCTGGTCTAATTAATATATTACACTTTTATTATCATCATAATAAAAGGTTAATATGCAAATGGTCATCATGCCATAATGCCCATCAGCAGGGACCTGAGGCTGATGGGACTAGGCCCGGACAGGGGACTTGTGGCCATGGTGCTGGGACATGAGGCTGCGTCCTCCGCCTGGCGGGGCTTGACGGGGGTGGGGCCAGTCAGGTCTTGGTGTTGCCCAATGAGGGTGGGGCCGGCTGGACACTTCTATTATAGAGAAAGGACAAACATCAATATTAAAATACTAGGGGCCCGGTGCACAAAAATTTGTGCACTCGGGGGGTGGGGGTCCCTCAGCCCGGCCTGTGCCCTCTTGCAGTCTGGGACACCTCGGGGGAGATGTCCACCTGCTGGCATGCCTGGCCAGCTTGGGTGAGGGGCTGAGGGCCATTTTCAGGCTGCCCACAGCCCCTTCAGGGTTTGTGCACTGGGGGGTTGGAGGGCTGGTGAGTGCAGGCCTGGACGTTTCCCACCGGAGGGCCCATGATCGCACACGCCTGGTGGGCCCCCACTGCTGAGGGGACACACCTGGTGCAGAGCTGGGTGGTGAGCCAGGGGCGGACGCTGGTGCAAGATCCCTCGGTGGGGCCCTGTTGCTGAGCAAACACACCTGGGGTGGAGCCGGGCAGCAGACTGGCTTCGGATTCTCTGCACTGTGCAGCAGATGCTCCCACACGCCCTGTGGAGGCCCCTGGGGGGCGGATGAAGGTAGCAGACCCTGGACGGGTGCTCCCACATGCCCCTGAGGAGGCCCCTGGGGGGCGGAGCCAGGCAGCGGACCCAGGATGGCTGCTCCTGCAAGCCCTGTGGAGGACCAGCTCTCCTGCACGCCTGGTGGAAGCCCCCTGGGAGTGGAGCCAGGCAGTGGACCCAGGATGGGCGCTCCTGGATGCCCCGAGGAGGCCCCAGGCCGGACCCTCCCCACTGAGCTGACACACCTGGCACAGCTATGCTGGCCACAGAGGCTCCCAGTGCAGAGCCGCCCTGCCAGCCTCCATCTTGGCTGGGTTAATTTGCATACAGCTGCTCTGATTGGCTGGTGGGTGTGGCCATGAGCAGAGGCTCAGCCAGCCTAGGCAGGCAGTTGCAACAGAAACCTCTGGTTTGCTCTAGCTCCATGGCTGCCGGCCTCCATCTTGGCTGGGCTAATTTGCATACAGCCACTCTGGTTGGATGGGAGGCGTGGCTTAGGTGTCTTGGGTTATGGTCAATTTGCATATTACCCTTTTATTATATTAGATTTCCTCTAATCAATTCACTTTTAATGTGTATGAATTTTGTGCACCGGGCCACTAGTAGATATATAATGTGCTAACTGAACAAATGATCAATGTAGCGTACTATTTAGCTATATTCACTTATGTAGAAAAAGTTAATGTTATATTGTAAATAACTTCTAAATTTCCTGAACTGGTTTATTCTTCAAGTGCACAACGTATTTGTTGTGCCACCCTAACCAGTTTTGCTCAGTGATAGAGCGTTGGCCTGTAGACTAAAGGGTCCCAGGTTTGATTCTGGTCGTCAAGGGCAGGACCTTTGCATCACTTCTTAGTGTTCATGGGGACAAGTCACTTAAGAGCATCGCTGCCATTTTCTATTTGCTGAAGTCTCTATTGAAAGTGTATTTGGCTCAATTTTTTTTTCAAAGCAAAAAACTCATTTATTTCTATATCACGGTTGCGGGCACATCCCCAGTAGGCCAGCTGGTGAATGTTTCTCCCATCAGTGTTTCTCTCTATCCCTCTCCCTTCCTCTCTGTAAAAAATCAATAAAATAGATTTAAGAAATGTCTGTTGTGCCAAAGCGAGTAAAAAAGTCAACTGTTCCCATTTGGAAATGTTATAGGATAAATGGGCATGCTACGTCCAATGATCCTTTTTGTCTATAGCTCAAACTATAGGCTATTTTGTAAGAAAAAATGATCAAAACCTTTTGTAGATACAGTGCAGTTTTCAGAAAAATTTATATTACAAATATGTCTTCCTTAGTTCCAAGAGTCATGTGAGGTAGCCTCCCTCCTGGCCAGTTACGGACAATCTTGAGACAGGAATGCACTTCATTTTCCTGTTTCCCATCCCAGGACTTCAGTTCCTCTTCTTCCCTTCTCGTCTTCCCTCTGGGGTGTAATTGTGTCCCATGAAGTTTGTTTAAAAGGTGCTGACTTTCATCTTAGTGCATGAGGTGTGACGATGCTCCTGTTTTACAGGGAGCTTTATCGTGAATACGCTGAGCACTTCAGACTTTGTTGCAAGAGTGGGAGAGAGCTGAGGAGAACATCAAGTTACCAGGCAGAAACTGCAGGTTGGTAGCAGGGTGAGTGAGGTTCATGCTTAGTTTATTGTAGGCAAGTCTCAAGGAGGAGAGCCTGGTCCTGTCTTAGACCCACAGATGACAGCCGGGGTCTGTTCCTATCGCTGGCTACGTGGTTGGGCCCTGATCCCAGAAAAGCGGAGAAGCACAGGCACCTACCACTCAGAAAAGCCCTTCGCCTCTATTTCCTCTCGTGCTTGTGATTCTTGCAGTTTCAGGGAACAGAAATTTACCAACTTGCAAAAGAGAAATGTCTTGGTTTCTCTAAGGAAGACCAGAGGGGTGGGTGGTTAGCTCCAGGAGCAGCTGCATGTGCCTGGGCCCAGGTTGCTCAATTCGTGTCTTCTGGCTGTGCCTCCATCTCCTTCCAGGGTCTCTCCATGGGGTCAGAATCCGGGCTTCCACTCCTAGATTCCTCACCCAGTTGGGAACCCCATGGACTGAGACAAACCTTCCTGGGAAACCATTTTTATCGGCACCTTAAGCATAAAAGCCTCTGCAGGAGGACTCATCCAGCAGGAGGAGGACTTAACCCAGCTGGGAGGCCTTTTCATTGCTGAGCCCCTCACTGTGGTCAGGGCATGGTTCACTCTTGAGGGACTGACCTGATCACGTGGAGGAGGGAGGAGGTGGAGGAGATGGTGCTTTCTAAGGGCAGAGGGCAGCGAGTGGAAATGTTTCCTGAGAGGGGCCAGTGAATGGACTTGGGAAGCCTCATTGC
>PVJC01055862.1:0-10072 GCA_004026665.1 Murina feae
GAGAAACGGTTAATTTTAATATTTCGCTTTTATTAGTTTAGATTTAAATAGAATTAAAGTTTTCCAAGGATATGGTGTCCTCACAATGTGGTATCTGTAATATATGAAAGGCTGGTATATGAGGCATACTTCCTTTTCTTTACTCCATCATCTTTGTCTATCATTATGTGACCTTTAGCTAAAATATAACACAAGTAACACTAGATTTTGAGCCTTAAGTCTTCAGACATAGATCTGCTTGTGGCTGCCACTTAGAAGCTTTTGCAAATCCCCAGTCTATTTTCTCAACTGTGAAATGGACTGTATAATGCAGTCCTCCCAAATATGTTCAAGAAACTGTGAAAGGTTGTTCAGTAGGGGCCAGGGCCAGATACTCCAAGTGCTGTCCACAGCAGTGTTGTTATTTCCTGTCCTACCTGGGGCCAGAAAGTAGGTCATGAGCTAGAGTGTTTGCTCCATTCTGACCAGGTTTTCCTCTTCATCATATACCTTCAGTAGGTGTTGGCACAGAATTCAGTCTGACATTCTAAACAATGATGTCCTCGAGTGAATGCAGGAAGCTTGCCACCTGCAGACAACCAGTGACATAAATCCTGCGATTAAACAAGGACAGAGGAAGGACATGATCTTCTCTCTGAAGGGTTTTATTTATGAAGCTCCTTATGGCTTTTTCACTTTTTCCATGAAAAAACTCTGTCTTTTGTCTCTGCCACTGACCCTGGTTATGAATGGGGCGTTGATGTGAATATAGCTTCCAAATTGGAAATTAATCAGTTGTTCCTTCCAGAATGGCCTTCCTCCCTTCCTATTAGGCATGCTTTCCCTGGGAGCCCCCATAGTCCTTCTTTCCCTACTGCCCTCTCTGTGAGGCTGTAGGGGACATCCTTGCTTCTCTGCTGCCTCCCCACAAGGTGGTTTCAGGCTAGTTTTCCTGGCCTCAGAATTTTTTTAGTCCATTTGTGAGGGTGATTCCAGAATCACTGGATTGTGTTAAAGCAAGATAGGTTCTGCTGCCTGAGGCCACTGTGTCATAGCCAGATAGTTCTCAATGGCTCTTCAGGACTTTTACTTCAACCTGTTGTGGGTTCAAAAAGAAGGGTAGTACAGGTTTCCTGGGATGCAGGCATTGTAGGAAACTTCTCATTAGCCCTGTAGTCGCAGATCTGGTGGTGTTCGTGTGTGCGTTGAGATGGGTGTAGATGGATAAGGAAAGAGCTGAAGGAGCCACGTTGCCCATTAGGAAGAAGGGGGCAAATTGAGTTAGTGCAAGCAGCCTGTGTTGTTAGGGAGCTCTGATAAGGAGTGTAGACTTCCAATTCTGCCAGGTTACAGATGATAACTTTTAAGAATTGGCATTGATCACAGGGCTCTTCCACTTTCCTCATGCCTTTTAATCCCACTCAGGCCCCCTCATTCTTTGCCTTCTACTTGGCTCCACAGATTGGGAATATTGGATCCGAGTGCTCTTGGCTTGCCTCTTCTTCCTCTCAGGATCTCCTTGCTGGCCTCCCCTATCCTCCCCTGCTCCCCGCACATGGATGGGTCACCTCCTGGAGTCCTTTGGCCCAGGACCTATTCATTTTCCAGCACCGTCAGCCCTCCTTTTGTACTGGCTTCTCCCCTCACCCTACAAACAGCAACATCCTGTCCTTCCATCCTTGTGGAATCAGCCATCCACACATTGCCACCACTGCTTGCTAGCTGTCTACCTGTCCTTAACCCCCAATTTCCAAAACTTTCCCACATATGCCTCACATAGAAGATGCTGCTCTTTGAATGGCACATGGGATGTGAGGGGCCGCTGGAAGGCAAGAGCTCTGGCTGCCAGATGACAGTGTCTCTGTAATCCGTCCGTAGCACATGCCTGAAATCTGTACCCAGCCTGTACCATATTCTCCCCTAAAATAGCCTTCATAAAACTCACCAATAAGCAAATGCTCAATACAAGGTCTTTCCCTTTGTTTTCATCCTCCTCAGTGTCCAGGTGGCATCTGACATAGCCTAGAGGTTAGGAGCTCAGGCTCCGGGGCTGGACTGCCTGGGCTCAGTTCCTGGCTTTGCCATTCATTCTCTAGCAAGTCACTTAATGGGTCTGTGCCTTAGTTTCCTTGTTTGCAGAGTGAGGATTATAGAATGCTTGCCTCATCCGCTGCTGTGTGATGAAGTAGTTGTATGGAAAGTATAGAAACAGCATCTGTTTCATCCCAAGGGCCATGAAGTGTGTCTGCTGCTGCTTCTGAGCTCCCTTTCTTCTGCCCTGTCTCCTGCTTTTCCTAACAGCAGATGCTCTTGAATTTTCTCCTGTCTCTTTGAGTTCTCTTGTTTTTTGTTTGTTTTCATCATTCAGCTTTTCTTTTTGTTTCCTAATAGCAAGGTGTTTATAGAGAATACGGCCTTCTCTTTCTTTCAGGTCCAGGAGGCCATCTTCCCACCTCCAAACCAACCATTGTCCCAGGGCTACACCCTACTGCCTGCAACATGGCGCCAGCCAGGTCTCCTCCCTGCACCTCAGGCTCAGGAGTCCCCCAAATAGTTTAAGGTTTATTTTATTTTTGTTTTAAAAGTAATAAATGTTCATTATAGAAAATAGAGACAAACTGAAGGGATAAAGTATACAGATCAATGGTAAGCCATCCCTCAGCAGTGTGTCTTCTTTGAGCCCAGTGGGTCTCAACCTGCTCTGATAACCCTAGGGGACAATTTGGCAATGTCTAGAGATGGTTTGGTTGTCAACTCAAGGCTGGGGAGAGGTGCTAACGGGTAGAGTTGAAGGATGCTGCTAAACATTTCAAAGTGCACAGTACAATTCCACAACAAAGAATTAGCCCAATAGTGCTGAGGTTGAGAAATACTGTTCTGGGCCTTTGTCTCTACATCAGAGCCCCAAAGAGAACAAGTTGGAATTGGCTTTTTCTCTCTCCTGCATCTTTGCTCTCTGTTTCTATCAGGGACCCCACCTTTTCCCTTATCCCACATCACATCTATTACCAAACCCCATCTGCACATCTTTGGCATCTATCACTTCTTCTCTTTCCCAGTTTTGACATGGATGACCACCTACCGAAACTAATGAAAAAGCCTCCTATAGGCCTTTCACCTCAGTCTCCTGCTTGGTTTTGCCTGAGCCCTTGTGCTCAGAGACGTCTGGAGACTCCATGCCTGCCCGGTCCAAGCCTGAAGAGGCTGTGCTCATTGAGGGCAGCAGCTTCCACATTGGACCAGTCTTCGTACCCAGCCAGAACCTAACACCATTCTGAGCAAAAAGCCAGTGCTCAGGGAATCTCTGGAGAATGCGTGTGGGTGAGTGGTCACATGTAAGAAAAACCTAAAAACCAATTCCTCACAATCTGTCCTCTTGCAGATCCTTAGTGAGTGGTTTGGCCGGACCATCATCTGCTCCTGCACCAAACTGAGCTACGAGCACGCACAGAGCATGATTGAGAGCCCAACTAAGACAATCCCTGAGCAGGAGCTGCCCCCCATCTCCCCAGAGCACACCAGTGAGGAGGTACACCAGGCTGTCTTGAATCTCCACCGGATTGCAAAGGAGTTACGCAAACAGCGGTTTTTGGACGGTGCACTGCGTTTGGATCAGGTCAGTCACTTCCCTTTTTTTTTAGTGCAACCAACAGATTTGCTTTGTGCCTGAACCCAGCATGTCTGCAACTCAGCATGGCAGTCTTGGACTCTTCCCTCCTTGTTTCCTCAGTCACTACACTGAAACAATGTTCCCCAAGGTGGGCAGGAACTAACTCCCACTCCTAGCTCCACAGGCACCTGAGGCCCAACACTGTGAGCCCAGGCAAAGGGTAGTGTCTGGGTGGCTGTGGGACCAAAGCTCCAGCTGGCCTAACCTGGGAAGGTATGTCCAGTATTTGATCCTCACCTTGGTTTCTACTGCTGATCCCTCTTAACTGAGCTGGTAACAGGAAACATGGACATGTAGGAGTTAACCAGTATCTGATTATGGGCTTAAAGAAATATGTGTTTCTTCTTATCTGTTGTCTTCCCAAAAGAGTTATGTTTACAAATTCCAGATTGGTATCTGAGGAAGCACAGAACTGGGGAGACTATAGAATGCTGGCTATTGAAGAAAACAATGACCCAGAATGCTATTGATGGCTCTGGAGTAGCACAGCCATGCCAGGGGTTCACTGGGACTTAGTATTCAAACCTGGCTGAGTTGCCATGTCTGGTAACTCAGTTATCTGTATCTTATTGGCCTCTCATTTTATAAATTAGAAAGCCAAAGCCCCCAAAGGTTAAATAAGTTGCTTTTATGCAAGAAATCTAGATAGTTAGCACTTTGTTCACCTTTCCTCTTTTTACACCATTCTGACTTAAGAGAAAAATTTTCCTTTCAAGTGAGAAAAACAAGCCCTCAAAAGTCCTACTTAGGTTCCAGTTAATGAAAGTTTGAAAAGAAGGGATTTGCATCCTTGGAGTTGATTCCTTGGTTCTCTAGATGAGTGTGTGGACCAGGACTTCAGGAGGAGCACATCAGCCTCCTGCGACAGAGACACCACGAGATCCTTTATAAATCAGCTCAGTGGCCCATTTGGCAGTCACTGCATTTGTTCTCATGTGCCGACTGCCTGCATTTGCCTTCACTAAAATCCATTTTTCTTTGGGGCTTTGGCATAGCCTGCTGTTTGAGCTGCTCTCCGATGCTGTGTTTGCTTCAGTTCATGATGTCCACGTTTTTGGTGGCAGTCCTAAAAAACATATATGCGTTTTTACACTAGCCTGAATTAGGAAGGTGCTATGAGAGGCCTTTGTAAAAGGGGACGCCATCCATGTCACACAGCATGCCTTTGAATGAAGAATAGATCTGCTAACCCAGAAGTCACCTTTCTGAGATGTCAGTTTACCATGATGACTTTCAAAACGGGTGAGGTGGAGGACACTAGCATGGTACCTGTTTGTCAGGTAAGGACTCAATGGTTTGGAGGTCATAATAACTACAGAAGTGCAGAGCAACTTGACCACTGGGTGATTGCAGTCCACACCTTAGACCAGAGCTGCAGAGCTCACATCTGAAATGGTGCACTCTCAGCCCTCAGGGCTACCTCGGCTGGCCTCAGTCCCTGGGGACAACCTGCTAGCAGTCCTGTCTGCTTATCCTAGCATGCTGTCAGGTACTAGCAAGTTCTGTATGTACTGTGATGTGAAACAGATGGGAAGCACTGCCTTTGAGGTCGGATTACCTGTCTCTTTTACCTAGAGCTTAAACTGAGTTCTAAAGAGATTCTAGCTTAGTGAAATGACGCTCCTTTATGCCATTGCCCAAAAGCAACTGTAGGTGCTGAGTGCATTCTGTGTGCTTGTGGTTGGATGAGTTGAGTAACATACCTTCCAGGTGGTTTCTTCCCACCTTCATGTTTTCTGTTGCCATGTTAATTCTAGAGTTTAACACATGCTTGTTTTATTTTCTTTATTATACATATGTCCCTCTGTTTCTTAAAAAGACTCTCATTAAAGGAACTTTTTTTTATGTGTTTGTAGTCAAAATAATCATAAAGGATTATAATCATATGCAAATCTGAGCTTTATGGGGTGGGGACTGTGGGGAGCCCTTACACGCTGTTCAGGTTCTTCTGGACGACTCAGGCATGCCCTACGGGCCTCAGGAGTGCACAGAGTTCCCTGACCCCCATCCTCCCAGAAGCCTCCTTTCCAGGGAGGAAGATGCCTTTAGTTGACCCTGATATAACATTCTGTGTCTTAGCCATTGCCTGCAGAAAGGATAACAAGGGGAGGGTAGCATGGTGCTAAAAAGAACCCCCCAACAAAAATCAGGACGCTACACCTACAGCTTTCCGGGGCTTTCTTTCCAGACTGACACCCTTAGTGTGGTGACAGCACTCAGAGGGAGGCGGATCTCCGTGGGAGGCTTCTAAAGAAAGGACCCCCACTACCTGAAGAAAACTGGGCCACTTCAGGATCCTCAGCATGTGAGAGGGTGGATATGACTGGCTCCTGATGAGCCTTTGACTTTCTGAATTAGAGAAAGTTATAGTGAAGAAAATTTATTTTCATCTTCATAGTCAAATTCCTCTAAACTAAAGGGACCTTTATTAAATTCTCAGCCATCTTACATGAATCCTGCCTGGCACAATTTTGAAGTCAAACTAGTGGCCATTTCTGTGAGCAAGATTAACTCAATAAAGGAAATAATTTTTAAGTACCTTGGGATACAGGCTGCTGTGGAATGCTATTATGAATGGCCTTGCCTAGCCAGCTTTTAAGTCAGGGGTCTATATGCTTCCTCTAAAGGGCAGACAGTAAATATTTTAGGCTTTGTGGGTCATAAGGTCTGTCTCTAGTACTCAGCTCTGCTGTTGTAATGTGAAAACAGCCAGAGATAGACAAACAAGTGAGTGGGGCTATTCCAATAAAATTTAAGGACACTGAAATTCAGAGTTCATATAATTTTCATGTCACAAAATAATATTCTTCCTTTAATGATCTTTCATTTATTAAAAAATGTAAAAAACATTCTTAGCTCAAGGGCCATACAGCAGCAGGTGGAAGGCTGGAGTTGGTCGGTGGTCCGTCATTTGCAGACCCAGTCAGCTCTTAGTAGCTCATCATTGCTGCACTTAGAATTGGACTGCGTAATGGGAACAGTTGTGCTAAGTTAGCTCTCAGGATGGTTTCATGCAATTAAGTAAAGTATTCATTTGATTACTACCATGCTTAGCAGGTTCAATTGGTGGCTGGAAGTAGAGGAATAAATCAGTTTAGCATCAGTTCCCTTACCCTATTTACAGTCAAGTAGCTTTAATTAGCTTGAAGCAAAAAGAGCAGTGGTTTTAATTTCCCAACTCTGCAAGCTCTGCAGCCTCTTCATAGTCACTCTCCTCCCACCAGCCCATGTCCCTGGGCCTACTTGCAGAAATGCTGGCTCTGCCATCTTGTCGGGTACATTAAGGGCAGGGATTGCTCATGGCAAAACATGCCTCTGATGCCATGGTATAGCATTCTCCCCCTACCCTTGTTGCTATATGTAGCGGTAAGTTTTGTTGAGTCATGCATTTATAAATTATAGTTAATATTTCTATTCCTTCTCCTCAATACAGTTATTTTCAAGAAATGAGCAGTTTAGCTCTGGTGTTTAATTTTTATATAGTACTAGTGGCCTGGTGCACAAAATTCATGCATATTAAAAGGGGATGAATTAGAGGAAATATTTTAATATTGCTATTTGCCCTTTCTCTGTAATAGAAGTGTCAGAGATGAAAGAAGATTAGTAAAGTGTATATGAAAATCTTCCTCCTGTCAGAGTCTGGGGTGCACCACGGGTCCCAGAGTCAAGTCCCCACCACTCACGTGCACCTCAAAATTGCATGAGACCCAGACCTGCCTGCCCTCCATCCTCATTGGGCTAGATCCAGACCTGGCCAGTCCTAACCTTGTCAAGCCCCGCCAGGTGAGGTGTGAAGCCTCAGATGCCCCGGCCTGGTGCCAGGGCGGGGGGGGGGGGGTGTGTGGCCTGAGGTCCCCTGTCCAAGCACCAGGGTGGGAGGCACACCTTGAAGTCCCCCGTCAAGTCCTCAGGGTGGGGTGTGCGGCCTCAGGTCCCCTTGTCTGGCGCCAGGGTGGATGGCACAGCCTCAGGTCTCCTGGCCCAGTGCCAGGGTGGGGGGTGTGGCTGAGGTCCCCTGTCAAGCCCCGCTGGGGTGAAAGGTGTGGCCTGAGATCCCCTGGCCTAGCACCAGGGCAGGGGGCGCAGCCTGAGTTCCTCCAGCCTGGCACCGGGGCGGGAGGCTCAGCCTCAGGTCCCCCAGCCTGGCGCCAGGGTGGGGGGCATGGCCTCAGGGCCCCTGGCCTGGTGCCAGGGTAGGGGGTTCGGCCTGAGGTCCCTTGGCCTGGCACCAGGACGGGGGGGGGGGGTGAGCAGCCTGAGGTCCCCTGGCCCAGCATTGGGGCAGGGAGTGTACCTTGATGTCCCCTGTTAAGCCCCGCCATGGTGGAGGGCATGGCCTCAGGTCCCCTGGTCCGATGCTGGGGCAGAGGACACAGCCTGAGGTCCCCTGGCTTGGCATCAGGGCAGGGGGCATGGCATGAGAGCCTCCATCAATCCCTGCCAGGTGGGGGGCATGGCCTGAGGTCCCCCATCAAGCCATGCTGGGTCAGGGGCACAGCCTGAGGTCCCATGTCAAGCCTCACGGTGGCAGGGGAGAGGGGGTACAGCCTCAGGTCCCTGCTGATTGCTCCTTAAGGCTCGTTATGGGAACTTGGCCTCAGCTGTGGGTGCTGCCATCTTTGTGGCAGAGTGATGGGCAATTTGCATATTCCCTCTTTATTATATAGGACTAGGGGCTTGGTGCACAAAATTCATGCACTGGGGGCAGGATTCCTCAGCCCAGCCTGCCCCCTCTCATATATTGGGAGCCCTCAGGGGGGTGTCCTACTGATGGTTTAGGCCCTCTCCCTGATCCTTTGGGGGAGCGGGCCTAAGCCACAGTCTGGCCTCCCTTTGTGGGAGGCGGCCAGGCTAATCAGGGGAAGCCACCAGCCCCATCACCCCACTGCTGCAGCCACTGCCAGTCACTGCAGCACCAAGATGTTTTCATCAACACAGACTCCAGTCCCTTCACCATGAAGAAATGACAACTTTCTTTAGGCATTTTCAAGATATGTCTTTCATAGGATATGACATTTCTTTCTTTTTTTTTTTTTTATCCTCACCTGAAGATATGTTTCTATTGATTTTTAGAGAATGTGGAAGAGAAGGGAAAAACGGAGAGAAACATCAAAGTGAGAGGAACACTTTGATTGGTTGCCTCCTGCATATGCTCTGACCTGGGCCTCGGCCAGGGAGGAGTCTGCAACCTAGGTAGATGCCCTTGGTCAGAATTGAACCCAGACCCTGTGGTCAGCAGGCTGAGGTATTATGCACTGAGCCAAACCAGCTAGGGCAGGATATGACATTTCTTAGCCCTCCAGCAGTGGACCTTCATTTTTTTTCTCCAGGAGTTTGGTGGAAAAACCCTAGATCACCTTTAGGGATTCTTATTACCCAAGTTACTAAGAATATTACCAGTGGCATACAGGGAGCTTAGCCAATGATCAGTAAGAAAAGGTATTTCCTCTGTAGTTCACTCCGATCACCGGCTCCACCCCTGCCCCTCCAATCCCAGCTCCACCCCTGCCTAGGCCTGTACCCTCTGGCTGAGGCTGCAGGCCTGGGCATAAGAATCCAAAGCCCCTACGATCACCGGCTTCACAGAGCCCAGGCCTCTGCAATCACCGGCTCTGATCCTGCCCCCTGCCATCGCTGGCTCTGCCCTTGCCCCACTGGCAGCCTCTGGCCAAGGATGCAGGGCTGGGCAGGAGACCCCCAGACTCCTGCTTTGCTGGCTCCACTGGTACCCAGGCTCCTGTGATCTCCAACCTTGCCCCTGCCCAGGCCTGAGGCCTCTGTCCCAGGCCTTATGCCTGGATAGGGCACCCTCATACTCCTCCGATCACCGGCTCTGCCCCTGCCCCCTCTGATCACCGGCTTCACCCTTGCCCATGCCTGAGGCCTCTGGCGAAGGCCTCTGGACTGGGCAGGGGACTCCCAACCCCCTCTGATCGCCTTTTCCGCCCCTCAGGCTCCCCACGTCCCCCACCACCTGCCTGGCTAATAGACCTGACCACTTCAGTGGCGGGGCTGAGCCAGACTGGGCGCCATCTTGTGGCCATGGGGGCGGCCATCTTTGTGACAGAATGACACCTAATTTGCATATTACTCTTTTATTAGGATATATCTATGATGGGCTTTAATTTATAAATTAGGAACATCAAATATTAATTGGGCATAATGGTTTGGGTCTATTTCTGGATTCTCTATTCTATTCCATTGATCTATATGTCTGTTCTTGGGCCAGTACCAAGCTGTTTTAATAACAGTGGCTTTGTAGTATAACTTGATGTCTGGTATGGAGATCCCACCTACTTTGTTCTTCTTTCTCAGGATCGCTTTAGCTATTCGAGGTCTTTTTTTATTCCAGATGAATTTTTGGATAGTTCGTTCTAAGTCTGTAAAATATGCTGTTGGTATTTTAATGGGAAGTGCATTGAA
>PVJC01055863.1:0-10067 GCA_004026665.1 Murina feae
GGTGTAGGTGCTCCCTGGTGGTGTAGGTGCTCCCTGGTGGTCTAGGTGCTCCCTGGTAGTCCCAGGAGCTTCCTGGCTGTCTTCAACTTATGGCCACAGGCTCCGCCTCTATCCTCACACAGCTCCTCCCTCCCCTCGCAGGTCCTCATGTCTCTGTTTTCTCGTTTCATTGGGTGGAAGTCCATCTTTGCACACCTCACTGTTACTTCCGCAGCCTGGATGTCTGGAAGTGAAACTGCAGGGCTTTTGACGGTGCTATCCAGTTGGCCCATAGACGGTGGTGTCTCCACCTGCAGAGCTCAGAGGCCAGGCTCCCCGGCCCCCACCACGGTCCTTATGAGCTGGTCTCCTCCCCTCCACGCCACCATCAACTTCACCAGCTGAGAGGTACAGTGGTAATTTGCTGTTTTATTTGACTGCTGTTATTTCTTCTTCAGTGAGATGCTTTGTATTCTTCATCCTTTTTTTCTATTCAGGTATTTAGAACTTTTTTTAGTAATTTGAGAAAGTTTCTCTAAGAAAGTCAACCCCTTTGTCCTTTATATCAGTTGTAGATATATTTCCCCCAGTTGAGACAAACCTTTTGTCAGGTGAGAAATTCTAGGAGACATAATGAACACGAATGTCTTTTATTGCAGTTTTCAAACAATATAGACACAGTCTTCAGATGGCCATTTTTTACACTGACCCTCTATAAAGTCCAGGAGCATAAGGCTAAATCATAAACAAGTGGGGACATTTTACAGGAAGCAAGGACATTGAAGTCTGTGTACATGGCTTTTTCTACACATTTTTTAAAATTATAAAAGTAATACACACCAGGAACAAATAGTAAAGCAGGGGGGACTGATAGTAAATGAAAAAGCAGAGTTCCCCATCCCCTTTCCACTCTCAGGACTGAACCCTTTGAACAGTTTATGGTTTCAGACCATGTGTTACCACCCGTAAAATGCCTTCACTTCTGTTTCTGCTTTTGTCAGTGTTAAGCAATATCTGTGTGACTTCTCAGCATGAAAGAGGAGTGTCCGCCATTCCCACTTCCTGCATTCTCCGCTCAATTTTGTGATATTGTTTTTAGCTCTGTCATTTTTTTCACGAATAGCTTGGAGTCCGGTGCACGGAGCTCCATTGCTGTGACCCACCCTGGACACAGTCTCATGGCTCCTGTCTGTGTCAGGTGAGGAAGTGAGGGCTCCCCTGCTCTGTGCTGTTCCCCCTACACCCTCCTGCTTCAGCGGCACCCTAGCACTTCAGACCTGGACCCCAATCTCAGAGCTTTCTGACAACTTCAGTTTGTACCCCTCGTCGGGGAGAGAGAGACCTAGACAGAGAACACTTGTTGGAAATGGTTTAAGCCTCTGGTGTTCATGTCCTTGCGTTGTAAACTGTTCCTGACTCCACTCCGTGGCGGGCTGCTGGCCACTGCAGCCCGTAGGGTGCTCCCGCACGGAGCTGGCGGGGCCTCTGTCTGACCTGGCAGCTGGCCCGCTAAGACCTGGAACTTGTTTCGCTGCTCCCTATGTGCTGGCATCTGAGCGTCAGGACGATGCCTGGCCAACGGCTCCTGGGATCGAGGTGCCGGCCACTTTGCCTGGCCCTGGTCACCAGGCTCCCGGCCTGGCAGAGCCATCGAGGGCATTCCTGCACAGTCCAGTGCAGCGCCCCGTTGGGCCCTGCTTCCCAGCAGCTGCGCCGCCTGCCTGGCTCGGGGCTGCCGCTGCAGGTGCCTGGAGGCCAGCCTGGTTTGGGGATGCAGCCTGGGCGACAGAGCCTGAGCCAGGTGCTGGCAGAGCTGGGCGCTGGCTGCCTTCCCTGCACCGGCCTCTCCTCTATGGAGGGCACACGTGTCCACCTCATAGCCGGCTGTGGGGCTGCTGGTCAGGCGGGTGCCCTGGGGGCCCAAAGCATGCCCAGGTGAAGGTGGCATCTCCTTTCAGCGTCCGAGGGAGGGCTGGGCCTGCAGCCAGAGGGTAGCCAAGCCCCAGGCCGGGGAGAAAGCTGCAGGGACAGGGTTTCAGGGGCAACAACCTTGGAGTCCGTGGGATGGGCAACACCCGTTTGTTCAAAGCGAAATGAATTTCTGCATTTTCCCAAGGGCGAAGGCGCTGAGCTGAGGACGGGTGAGAAATGGGGAGAAAAGGGTGCAGCTCCCACAGGCTGGGTCAGAGCCCACACACAGCCCCTAGAGGAACAAAGCACCGCTCCATGCTGCCACAGGGATGAACCTTGAAAGCAGGATGCAGAGGGAAAGAAGCCAGCCACGGAGGCCACGTATCGTCCGGTCTCACTGATATGAACCGTCAGGTCTGGACTCGCAAACCCATTGAGACAGAACGCAGATTGCTCATGACCAGGAGCTGGTGGGTGTGAGTGATAAAAGGTAAACTGAGGCACGTGAAAACTTTTCAAAGATGTCAGGGGAACACTTTGTAAAGTATAGGATTGTCTAACCACTGTGCTGTCCACCTGAAACCGACACGCAATAATATGGAACGCGAGCTGTAATTGAACATTTTTGCAAAAGCTTTTCAAGAGTTTATTTGAGGATATCATCTCTGTTTCCTTCAGGCAACACCTAGAGGTGGTAAGGAGCTTGCCCCCAGCAGGAGCGAAGGGAGGGGTTTTTATGCAGAAGACATGGGAGCAAAACAAAAGGTATTTGATTGGCCAGAGTTTAAGGAACCGCCCTACCGGGAAAAGCCTGGTTTGGCCATTAGGAGTAAAGCTGCGACACACATTCACATACAGGTTTTTGTGTGAATGAAAGTTTCCATTCCTATGGGCTGATGCCCAAGGTGCTATTGCCAGGGGGTATAGTGGCTGCACGCTGAGTTTTTAAAGAAACCACCAGCTATTTTCCAAAGTGGCTGCCCCGGGCGGGAGTGGCGATCCAGTTTCTCCTCATCCACCCAGCGTCTGGTGCTGTCACTAGTCTTCACTTTAGCCGTTTGGATGGGTGTGTAACTGTATCTCCTAGTGATTTTAATGTGCATTTCTCTAATGACTAATGATGCTTTACATCTTTTCATGGATGAATTGCCATCTCTGGTGAAATGTTTCTTCATGTTTTTAGTCAGTCTTCTAATGAGATTATTATTATTATTACTAGAGGCCCGATGCACAAAAATTCGTGCAAGAGTAGGCCTTCCTTCCCCTAACTGCTGGCATCAGCTTCCCTCTGGGTCCCCGGATCCAGGCTTCCCTCCTCCGGCCGCTGGCAGGCACTCGGAACCCGGGCTGGCTTCCCTCCGGCCTAGGCTTCCTCAGGAAGGACGTCCAGAAGATGTCTGGTCTAATTAGCATATTACCCTTTTATTATTATAGATTTTTTTTTTTTACTGTTGAGTTTTGAGCATTCCTTATATATCATAGATACCAGTTCTTTGTCAGATATTTGCTTTGCAAATATTTTCTCCTAGTCTGTAGCTTATCTTTTCATCTTCTTATCAGGGTCTCTTGCAGAGAAAACCTAAAAAACTTTTCTTTTAAGCAAGTGACATCTGTTCTATCTCCAGGACTGGAAATCTGAGCACATCCGCTCTCTGCATCAGGTATCACAGTTGCCAAGGAAACAGCACAGTCTACCAACACAACACTGGATAGAACAACACTTTTCTCAACAGAAGGGATGCCAAGATCTGTTTCAAAAGTGGGCATTGGCACCCCATGACCCGCTGGCCCCTCCTCTGCAACCTGTGTGGGGTCATGTGCCTCGTGCTGCATCAGAAAGACCCAGTTCACGCCCTGCAGGGGACAGGTGTGCAGTAGTGGGTTTGGCCAGGTGCCACATGAGACACACGGAAGCAGAACAGAGGGTACACGTTGAGTCCGAAACAGGACAACGTATCCTTCACAGGGTGACAAGGCCAGCATGGGCTATGGGGGCTCTGTATTTCTCGGTGAGGAAGCGGCTAGGGGAAGGTCAAAAGACTACATGCAAGAGGCTCCCTTTCCCAACATATTTTGATTAAAAACCAATTTATTCATTTTTTTCATTTATGGATTGTGCTTTCATGTCCAGTCCAAGAACTCTTCGACTAGCCCTAGTTCCCCAAGGTTTTCTTCTATGCTTTTTGCTAATAGTTCTGTATTTTTACCTTACGTCCATGATTTATTTTAAATTAATTTTTGTATCAGGCATGAGTCTTCCGTTGAGATTCGTGTGTTTGCCTGTGACTGTCCACTTGGTCCAGCATCTTTCCTAATGTGTGCATTTTAATGCCAAACACTGTCCTCTCAGCACTATTTTAGCTGCATCCGGCACCCTTGTAATGCGTTGTCTTTTAAGCTTCATTCGGTTTAATGCATTTCTTTAACGCAAGACTTCTTTGACTTATGGAAGTATTTAGAAGTACCTTGTTTAGTTTCCAAGTGTCTGAAGAGCTTTTTGTTACTAAATGCTAGTTTGATTCCATTGTGGTCAGACAGCAAACTCTGTATGATTTTCATTCTTTTAAATTTGTGGAAATCTCTTTTATGGCCTATACTATATGGTTTACTTATATTGGGATATGTTTCATTAATAATTAGAAAGCATGAATACAATGCCATTGCTGAATGGACTGTTTTATAGATGTCATCTAGATCCTAATTAGATTGAATTGATGGTTGATGTTACAGTTGAGTGCTTTTATGTCTGTTTACTTCCTGTCTAAGTGCTCTATCAATTGTTGAGAAACTTTCAACTATCATTGTAGATTTTTCTATTTTTTCTTTCATTTTTATTAGTCTTTGTTTCACATGTTTGGAGCTGCTTTTTTGGTGCAAGCACATTTAACATTGATATGTCTTCTTTTATCTTACATTAAAAAAGCCCATTTTATCTTACATTAATATGGTCAATTCTTCTTTCTTCTTGATTAGTGTTTATGGGATATATCCTTTTTCCACTCCTTTACTTTCAACAATGAGTTTCTTTTAGACAGCATATTATTGAGTCATGTTTTTAAATTTGTTTTGCCAATCTTTGTCTTTTTATTGGTGTATTTAGACCATTTACATTTAATGTAGTTTTTAATATATTAATGCTTAAGTCTACCATTTTATTTTTTATTTTTAGTTTACTCCCTCTGCTTTTATGTCTCTTTCTTTCTTTCCTTTTTTTTGTAATATATTTTTATTGATTTCAGAAGGGAGAGGGAGAGAGAGAAACATCAATGATGAGAGAGAATCATTGATTGGCTGCCTCCTGCACACCCCACACTGGAGATTGAGCCCACAACCCGGGCATGTGCCCTTGACTGGAATCGAACCTCAAACTTTTCAGTCTGCAGGCCAACTCTCTATCCACTGAGCCAAACCGGTTAGGGCTATGTCTTTTTCTTATTCATTCTGTGGGTTATGTAACGCTTATTAGAATTATATTTTAAGTTAATTACTATATTTTTACGTTTATCTCTTTTCATGTTCCAGGGGTCCTTCTTTTATTGTTTAGAGAACTTCCTTTGCCATTCTTCTGGGTTAGGCACACAGACCACACATCTTGCTAACTGGGACATGGAGGGGGTAAGTAAATTGCCCAAAATTAGGGGCTACTGAAAGAAACTTCGGTTGGAGGGTAAGGCCTGCTCGAGGTCAGGGTAGAGGGTGGCTCAGTTAGGAGCCCAGGGCCTTCCAACTAAGACTCCCCCCTGGAGTTGTCTATGTGCAAACCTCATCAGACTTCCCTTGTGGGACTTTGACTCAGATGTGGGCTGCCAGCAGAGTCTTGGATGTGCTTGCCCGTGGAAGTCCTGCCATTGCCACGAGATAGCTGATCGTAGAAGATGAGGGATGTGGAGCAGACCTGGATGGAATGAATGTACAGCCTGGAGCCACACCTGGCTGGACCCAGGCAGCCAGGCTCAGAGCAGCAGAGCTGTCCAGCTGACCTGTAGGGACAGGTGTGAGGAGCATGGCGGTTGCTGAAGCCTCTGAGTTGGGGAAAGTTTGTTTATCTTTCTCTCTCTCTTTCCCTTTCTCTCTGAAAGTAATAAAAACGTATTTTAAGAAAAGCGAATCATACCTGTATGAACTCAACACAGATTTGCTGAGACCCTGGGCTGTGCTCAGCTCTGTGCTAAGAAGTAACAAACAGACGAAGAGAGCAGGTGGCTCCTGACTCCAGGGTCCCCACAGGAGAAATTCATGTAGGACACGTTTTGCACTGGAGTGCAGTGAGACGCCTGCAAATAAAACAGGGACTCAAACCGTTTGTGCCCTGAAAACGCCCGGGACTAAGTTCTGACTTCTGGACTCAGGGGCCGAGCTCCACCTCCGCCAGGTTTCCATGACAGGGCCCCTGAGCCCCTCTGTGCCCTGGGATGGGCATCTGCCATTTGGGCACTCTCACATCCCCACCTCGTCCCACACTTACACTGTTGGCTGCTGAGTGCTGGCCGCCAGGCTCACTGCTTGTTATGGATAAAGAGATAAAAGTAAACATCGAGGCAGGCTGTTTGAATACCGATGTTTGTAAATGTGCACTTCTTGGTACAGTGGCCAGTGACAAAGGGTACACATGTGGACGACGGCAGATGAACATTGATTTTTATGTGCCCGCCGGATCCATCGAGGCTTCCCCCAGTGCAAACATCACGAAGTTGGCTCCCCTGACTCATGTCTTGCTCTTACACCAAACCTCAGGCTCCACGAGGGCAGTGCCCTGCTCACCACCGGGCACACAGCCTAACCCAGCCTAATGGGAATCCGCAGGAGACAGCAGGGCCAGCAGCCCTGGGTCCAGGAAGCGAGGCACAGAGAAAGGTACTCATCCTACTTCCATCAGGGATACCTCTGTGCTGTGACGTGTGTATGACGGTGGGGCTCCTGTCGATGGCCAAGCTCTCCGAGTTCTTCTTTCCCACAGATGATAATTTCCCTGACCATCCACATGTGCTCAAGTCCTTTACCTCATGCAGCCATTCCCCTCCAGGGCCCTGACATCAGGAATCGTTACGTATGTGGTCAAATGCCCTCCATAACTTCCTCCTTCCTGCAGGAAAAAAATAGTCTTTGAGGACCTACCAAGGGTAAGAGATGGGCTCCCGTCTGGAAGGAGGGAGGTTTGGGCAGGTGCCCAGCAGGAGGCACAGGCTCAGGATGCCTTTGCGGGAAGGAGACCCAGCAACCTGAGAGGCACAGCCCTTGGAGGCAGGGGGAGCAGGTGAGACTATGTGGATGGGGTGGATGGGAACTTGGGGTGACCCAGCAAGGGGGAGGGTCGGAGAGCTACTACTATTAGAGCGATCAAACCCACCCCCTCAGTCTCCTGCCTGTCATTCCACAGCCCCCCCCCCGCCCCCCGGTCAAACTGATTAAGCAAAGCCCATGTTGAGGCTCCATGCTTGCAACGTCATTTCAAGACACGGAAACTCCTCCCCTTTGCCTCTGAAGCCACACGTGGCTGAGCCACGCGTAATGGCCAGAGCTCAAGTGCAGCGCCGAGGCTGGAGTCCCGGCTTCCTTGCTGAGTGACCGCGACACGTCCTCTAACTTCTCTGTGCGTGTGCCTGTCTCGGTTGCCCGGCATGTTGCATTCAACACACGAGAGCTCTGTTAAAAACATGGGTAATTTTATATCTTAAAATATTGCACATTGCTTAAATGGTTTCATGCTGGCTCACATTAAAAGTGATTCCCAAGTGAAGATGACAGAGGGGAAATATTCGTTATTTAGTCCTTTTCTTACACGAAGCTGTCACAATAAAGCACATTTCTGGGTTGCATTCTCTGGAGTGCTTTATACTGAATAAATGGCGCCAAATAACGTTTCCTTCCAGTCGGATTTCATGATTCGGCACATTCAACGTTCACTCTACAAGGTGGGAATAAAGGGGGGGAACAACTCTGGTCTAGGAGCAAAAAGCAGGCGAGGAAAAGCACCAAGTAGACGGTGCCCAGCGAGGGTCGCGCGTGAACTCGCTGGTCCTTTCTGTTTTTGGAGACAGACCCTGGCGACAGGCAAGTTGCATTCATTCAGGTATTTGCACAGCACTGAGGTTTCAGGGCGCAGGCAGGTAAGAGTCAGCAGGAGGTAACCCCGGGGTCTCGGCAAAGGGGTCTCCATTAGAGAGAGAAAATGCTGCCATGGGGTAGAGCACAGGTGACTTGGCTACACAGCAGCTCCTTCCAACCCAGGGCCAGCCGGCGGGCAGGGGCGCAGGCACCAGCCTGGCCCCCTTTCTTGCCTAGAGCAGCACCTCCAGGTGTGATGGGGAGGTCCCACATCTGGTCACCTGCTGGGTGACGCCTGAGGCAGGGAGTGGGGTGGTCAGGGCTGTCTCGCCTCCTCCTAGAGCAGCCGAGCCACTTGAGTGACGTGGCCCTCGACTAAGAACCGGCTGGAGTAGGACAGGCAGTTTCTTATGGCGGCTTTTCCAGGAGAATCCTGGCTTCTTTTCCCCTGGTGGGAGGGGGCTCTACTTCCAGGCAGGACGGTGCTTCCCGGAGATGATCAGCAGCATCAGTCACTCTGGAAGCTGTCCTCTCGCCCTCCATGACCAAGCAGTCCCGGGTCCCCCCTCTCAGGCTTGAGGGCGTGCACGCACTACACTACGGCTTCAGGCCTCCGGCCAGGGACCTGCTTCTGGACAGGTGTCCCCAGCCCTGGCCCGCCCCGCCCGGGGCCTGGCGCGCCCTACCGGCCCAGGCAGGTTAAGAACGTCTCCTCCTCTCCACGCGGCTCCGAGGAAGGCCTCCCGCGGAAGGACCCCGCGCTGGCCCAGGGGGCACCCGGAGGTCCCTACACCCTCCCCACCTCCCCCACCCCCCAGAGGCCAGAGCTGGGCGCAGCTGCAGCCTCAGGGCACCGAGGCGGACGGGCCGCGGGGCCGCCTGCGGGCATCTCCTCGCGCCCCCGCCCGGCTCTCGCCCGCCTCCCGCGGTGGAAGGCAGCGCGGCGCGTGCGCACTGGCGCGCTCGCGGCCCGGCCCGTGGGCTCCCCCGGGAGGGCGGGGGGTGGGGACGTGGGCAGGCGCCGGGCCGCACACCCTCCCGGCCTGCGGGTGGCGTCACCGACACCTCGCGGCCGCACGGTGCGCCTGGCGACGCCCACGGACTGAGCGGGGCAGGTGAGCGCGCGGGCTGCTCGCGATCCCGTCGGGGGTCTCCCAGCCCGCAGGCCCCCCGGGGCCACGAGCCTGCAAAGTTGAACTTGGCGCTTTGCGGGCCGAGGGGCAGGGCGCGGGCGGGGTGGGGTGCTGCGTGGACTGCGGGCCCCCCCCCGAGGCTGGGTGCGCTCTCCTCGCCGGCGGGAGCGCGGGCAGGGCTGTGGTGGGGGGCGCGCGGGGCTGGGGACGCGGGACCCCGCGCCGTGGGCGGTGCCGCGGCCTGGCCTCCCCGTGAACTTTTGCGCTGCGCGCTGGCAGCGACTTGGTGGCCGGCGAGCAAGGCCCGGGCGGCCTCCTGGGCTCCGGGGGCGCCCCTCCTCGTGGCCATTCCGCCGGGGCTGCCGGGAGGGAGCGCGTGCCGAGGGCCCCCTGCGCGGGGGAGACGCTCGCGGGCGCCGAGGGGAGCGGGGGCCGCGGGGACGGAGTTCAAGGACCCGGGATTTTTCAGTCCCCGCCCCCCCCGCCCCCCGTGCAAAAGTGAGACCCGCAGAGGGAAGGAAGGAGGGAGGGAGGGAACGGTTCCAGCGCCGAGGTGCCTGGACGAGAACGCAGGAAGCAATTAAAACTCCTCCTTTCGGATTAACAACCAAAAATTGATCGATGTGTCAGGAATACCGCTGATTTATGAACGGTGCTTATTTCTCGGGTATGGAGAATTTTATGTTCTTCAGGTGAAACCGAGTTCACCCAGCTCGAGCGCAGATTGATGTTTTAATAAAAATAAATAAAGGGGGGGGAGGCTCGCCTGGTCTTTGGGGACATCAAGTCTCAAATCGCACAGAGTTGGACTAACAAATCAAATGGCATCATCTTCCGATTTCACGTCTTTTCATCGCGTTCCTAAACGTCGCAGGCGGGGGAGGCCTTTATTTCGAAAGTTTTCCTATCGTGCTTAAAAGTTGGCATCACCGAGCCATCCATGTTTCCTAAGCAAAATCGGCGCGGGGAGCGGCGGGTCATCGTGACAAGTGGCGGGCG
>PVJC01055864.1:0-10069 GCA_004026665.1 Murina feae
GGGCTGAGGGACTCCCTCCACCCCGAGTGCACAAATGTTTGTGCACCGGGCCCCTAGTATGTATATAAAAGCTTTGGTTAATCTCTGCCAACTTCCCACCCCCTTTCCTCTAAGAATCATCAATATGTTCCATTTCCATGACTCGGATTCTATTTTATTCACCAGTTTATTCTGTTGATTGGATTTCTCATTTGTTTATTTGTATATTCCATTGTTGATTGATAGATGTTTATTGACACTATTTTATTGTTCATATTTTTTATCTTTCATTTGTTTTCTTCTTCCTCTTCTTAAAGAATACCCTTCAGCATCTAATATAATAAAAGAGTAATATGCAAATTTACTGTCACCCGAGACATATAAGCCACGCCCATCAGCCAAGCCATGCCTCCCAGCCAATCAGAGCGGCTGTATGCAAATTAACCCAGCCAAGATGGAGGCCAGCAGCCATGGAGCTAGAGCAAACCAGAGGCTTCTGTTGCAACTGCCTGCCTAGGCTGGCTGAGCCTCTGCTCACAGCCACGACCACCAGCCAATCAGAGTGGCTGTACGCAAATTAACCCAGCCAAGATGGAGGCCAGCAGCCATGGAGCTAGAGCAAACCAGAGGCTTCTGTTGCAACTTCCTGCCTAGGCTGGCTGAGCCTCTGCTCTCTGCCACGCCCACCAGTCAATCAGAGTGGCTGTATGCAAATTAACCCAGCCAACATGGAGGCTGATAGGGTGGCTCTGCACTGGGAGCCTCCACGGGCGGCACAGCTGTGCCAGGTATGTCAGCTCAGTGGGGGGGGGGGTCCGGCCTGGGACCTCCTTGGGGCATCCAGGAGCGCCCATCCTGGGTCCACTGCCTGCCTCTTCCCCCTGGGGGCCTCTTCGGGGCATCCAGGAGGGCCCATCCCAGGTCCACTGCCTGGCTCCGCCCCCCCGGGGGCCTCCACCAGGTGTGTGGGAGAGCGGGTCCTCTCTGGGGTTTGGGGGAGCATCTGTTGCACAGTGCGGAGCATTCGAAGCCAGTCCGCTGCCCGGCTCCACCCCAGGTGTGTTTGCTCAGCAGCAGGGCCCCACCGAGGGATCCTGCACCAGCATCTGCCCCTGGCTCACCACCCAGCTCTGCGCCAGGTGTGTCCTCTCAGCAGTGGGGCCCACCAGGCGTGTGCGATCATGGGCCCTCCAGTGGGAAACATCCACGCCTGCACTCACCAGTCCTCCTACCCTCCAGTGCACAAACCCTGAAGGGGCTGTGGGCAGCCTGAAAATGGCTCTCAGCCCCTCACCCAGGCTAGCCAGGCACACCAGCAGGTGGACATCCCCTCCCCCTGAGGTGTCCCAGACTGCAAGAGGGCACAGGCCAGGCTGAGGGACACCCCCCCAGTGCACAAATTTTTGTGCACCGGGCCCCTAGTTTCACATAATACTGGTTTGGTGGTGATGAACTCATTTAGTTTTTTTCTTGTCTATGAAACTTTATCTGACCTTCAATTCTAAATGATAACTTTGCTGAGTAGAGTAATCATGGTTGTAGGTCCTTGCTATTCATCACTTTGAACATTTCTTGCCACTCCCTTCTGACCTACAAAGTATCTTTTGAGAAATCAGCTGACAGTCATATGGGTGCTCCCTTGTAGGTAACTAACTGCTTTTCTCTTTCTGCTTTTAAGATTCTCTCTTTGTCTTTTGCTCTTGGCATTTTAATTATGTCTTGGTGTGGTCCTCTTTGGGTTCATCTTATTTGAGATTTTCTGTGCTTCCTGGACTTGTAAGTCTATTTCTTGCACCAGGTAGAAGAAGTTTTCTGTCATTATTTCTTCAAGTAGTTTTATATCTTTCTCTCTCTCTTCTTCTAGCATTCCTATGTGAATATTGGTACACTTGAAGTTATCCCAGAGGCTCCTTACACTCTATTAATACTTTTGGAGTATTTTTATTTTTGCTCGTATGATTGGGTGTTTTTTCCTTCCTCATATTTTAAATTGTTTATTTTATTCTCAGAATCCTCTAGTCTATTGTAGAATCCCTGTATATTATTCTTTATTTCAGTTAGTGTATGCTTAATTTGTGACTGGTCCTTTCCCATGTGTTTGGAATTCTCACTAAGATCCTTGAATTTCTCACTAAGTTCCTTGCAGGTCTCCTGAAAATTTCTGCGTAATCTTATAACCATTGTTTTGAACTCTGTATCCATTAGTTTGCTTTCTTCCATTTCTTTCATGTGTGACATGTTTCTTTGTCTCTGCATTTTGGCTGTTTCCCTTTGTTTGTTTCCATGTATTGGGTAGAGCTTCTATGTCTTCTGGAGTTTGTAGAGTGGCTTTGTGTAGTAGGTGTCCTATAGGACCCAGCGGCTCAATCTCCCCTGTCGCCTGAGGTGGACACTCTAGGTGCATCCCTTTGTGGTCTGCATGCACAGTCTTATTGTAGTTTAACCCTGATTGCTGTTGGTATCACTGGGAAGAATTGACTTCCAGGCCAATTGGCTGTGAGGACCAGCTGCAACTACAGTGGGGGAGCTGCTATGTAGGCAACACCTCTGTGGAGAAGTACTTGCTTCAGTGGTGCTTTGGTGCTCACTGAGTCTGCCCATTGAGTGTGCTGCTTATAGATGTATAGAGTTGTATCTGGTATGGTCTGATGCTGTCCACTGGCTCTTGGGTCTCTAGGAAGTACAAACTCAGCCACTGCCTGAGGCTACCCAGCAGGAACTACAGAGAGATCTGCAGATTCCTCCTATTTGTGTAGAGTTTGGAAGTGCACAGATGAGACCCAGCTGTGTAGTAAGGCAGGAAGGTGCAAGTGCCGGGTCTTGGGCCTCTTATTGACAGGTTTCGGTCACCCTGACCCATCTGCTGCTGTTTTGAGAGATTTTCGCAAAATCTGAAGCCTGAACTTGCATGCATCCATAGGAGCATAATCAGTGGACACGGGAAACTGGGGGTTAGGGAGGAAGGGGGGGAAGGGCAAGGGAAAAAATGGAGATCTATCTATCATCTGTTGTAATACTTATCTATCACTTGTAGTAATACTTTAAGCAATGAAATAAAAATAAAAAAAAATAAAAAAAAATAAAAAAAAATAAATAAATAAAAGAAAAAAAAAAATCTGAAGCCTGAGAAAGAGCAGGCTATTTATATGCAAAAGCTGCTACAGGCAGGTTGCAGTTGCAAATTGGATGAGCAAGATGTTGGGGAATCATAAGGATGGAGCAAACAGAAATGGTTGCTAGTCAGCCCTGTGACCAGGGAGGTCCCAGCACAGGAACAATGATTCCTGCGAGCACCACAGCCTGGAAGAAAGCCACCCCCGAGTTTCTGCCCCAATGCCACACAATCCAGTTCTTCCCTGTATGTCTTTGTATCCCTCAGAGCCACCCAGCCCTGGAGCTCAAAGGAAGCAGGACCTTGGTAGTTTGTGCCCCAGCCCTTAAAAAGGAACACCTGAGTCTCTAGTAACCACCATTTCACTCAGCCATATCCCTGCTGGTTTTTACAGCTTATAGTTGTGGGAACTTGTCTTCCCAACACTGGGTCCCTGGGCTCATGGTCTGGTGTGGGGCTGGGACACCCTGATCCTCATGTATTGCCTTTGTAGAGATGATCTCCCTCCCAGTTAAAAAAAATAGCCCATGTGGGTGTCTAGCCAACCTGTTTCCTGCCTCTGCACCTCCTACAAGTCTCAGTGTGCTTTCTTCTTCACTTCTCTAGTTGTAGGACTTCCATTCAGCCAACTGTCAAGTGGTTCTAAATGATGGTTGTTCTATATTTTAGCTGCCATTTTGATGTAGTTGTGGGAGGTGATGAGTATAAGCAGTTTACCTATACCACCATCTTGGTTCTCTCCCAACTCCAGGATGATTTACACTAAGTAGTCTCTGATTAGTGAAAAGAGGTTTTAAGCCTTTGTTCTTAAGGTTAGGTCCTGCTACAAGCAGCATGCAAAGCTTTTTGGCTTTGTTTAATTTTCCTGACACAGTTTCCATATTCCACTTGTCCTGGAATTTTTCTAGCTTTTCTTTGTCCTATAACACACACACACACACACAGAGAGAGAGAGAGAGAGAGAGAGAGAGAGAGAGAGAGAGAGTCCCTTTATCCATGAAAAAAATGTACTAGTTTATAAAAGAACAGTAGGATCCACATTTTTGTAGGAATTTATAATTTATCTCTGCTAGACAAGTTTCAAATGACCTTTTCCCTTTCAAAATAACAGCTGTGTTTAATACTTCAAAGAGTTGAATTATCACTTAAATGACATCACAGGTTGATCTAAGTGCCATCTATATTTCTACCAAATCCTCTTTTGAAGCTTCAAGATACAAATTAAATATGCTTTCTATTCATTTTACCTAATTTTATAGCCAGTTTTTCTGATCGTTCATGCAAAAAAATAATTTAGACCTTCAAATGGGCCTATGTTGACCATCTTTCTACAGGTGTATAAGAAACTGATTGTCATAGGGCTTGTTGGCCTCAGAGGCATGGTTTCCCATGTTAATTTTAGTTTTACTTTGAGATCTGTAGAGTTTTAACAAACTTCTAAGGAAAACCAGCCCTTATGTGCATGTTTCTAGTGGAGCCAAATGTGGATAGCCATATAGGACTGCTTCATGCCCTAGAGGAAATTTTTATTCAGGTACCCAACAGAGATTTTTAGTCACCTAAGAATACCCAAGATTTGGGTTGGTGAAGCAAATGTTTTTTCTCTCTGGTGTGAAATAGAGTTTAGTCTCCCATTTAACCAGCAAAGATTTTCTTCAGATTTACAGTAAGCAATCCAATATAAATCAAAAGTAAAAATAACAACCCATTTTCCCCTCAGTTATCTCAACCCTTATCCACCTTGAGGATTTTCTAAGAGCAACTCAAATACATTCCAAGGCCTGCTACCTAAAGCATGGAGGTCTGGGATTTCAAGAGAAAACTCACCCCAGTTCACCAAATGCCAAGCAAAACAGGTTCATGTTGGTACCTAACACGAGATCTGGGTTCACATGGTGGTCCAGTCACCCTCGCTTTCCGACCTGATGCTGGACAGTCCAGTTTCTCTCCACAGGAGTCTGGGTCCCCAGAGTCTTGCAGGAAACTGAAGTTCAGAGCAGTTGGGAGCTTGTATCTCCCTTCCGATTGAAAAAAAAAAACAGCGCACTCAGTTACCAGCCTATTTTGTGTGCCTCCGTACCTTCACTCTTGGCACCTCTGCACTTCTTACCTAGTCTCAATGCACTTTTATCTTTCCTTCTAGTTGTAGAACTTCCATTCAGCCAGCTTTTCCATAGTTCTGGATGATAGCCATTTTGTCTTTTAGTTGTAGTTTTGCTGTGGTTGTGAGAGGCAGCACGTACAGGTGTTTACCTTATGCCACCATCTTGGTTCCTTAGGAAAAATATTTTTTTAATAAAATATACTTCATTGATTTTTTTACAGAGAGGAAGGGAGTGGGATAGAGTGTTAGAAACATTGATGAGAGGGAAACATCGATCAGCTGCCTCCTGTATACCTCCTACTGGAGATGTACCTGCAACCAAGGTACATGCCCTTGACTGGAATCAAACCTGGGACCTTTCACTCCACAGGCCATCACTCTATCCACTGAGCCACACCAGTTAGGGCAAGATTTTTTTTTTATTAATCCTCACCTGAGGATATTTTTCCATTTATTTTTAGAGAGAGTGGAAGGAAGGAAGAGAGACACATCAATTGGTTGCTTCCTCCATGTGCCCCAACCAGGGCGATGAAGGAGATCGAGCCTGCACCCAGGCAAATGCCTTAATCAGAATCAAACCCTGGACACTTCAATCTGCGGACCAATGCTCTATCCACTGAGAAAAACTGGCTAGGGCGACATTGTCATTTTAAAGTTGTTTTATCTATAAAGTTTAATTTATTAGTTTTTATTGATATTTATTATTGAAAGTATTACAGATGTCCATCTCCCCCCTCCCCAATTGACCTCCTCCATCCTGCTCCCTTCCCCTAATCAGGCTTTCCCTTGCACTATAGTCTGTCCATGGGATATGCATATAAGCATATAAGTTCATTGGTTAATCAGTTTTGGCTATCTCACACCCCCAGGCCTTCTGCTGAATACTAAAGTCTGTTGCATACTTTAACGTCTCTGGATCTGTTTTGTTCATCAATTAATTTTGTTCATTAGATTACATATATAAGTGTGATCATATGATACTTGTCTTTCTCTGAGTGGTTTACTGAGTTATTTTGCATAGCATAATACTCTTCAGGCCACTTCATGCTGTCGTAAAGTGTAAGAGATCTTTTTTACTGCTGCATAGTATTCCACGGCATGTAACACAGCTTTTTTATTCACTCATCTGCTGATGGGCACTTGGGCTGTTTCCAAATCTTAGCTATTGTAAATTGTGCTGCTATGAACATAGGAGTGCTTATATATTTTTCTGATAGAAGTGGGATCACTGGGTCAAATGGCAGTTCCATTTTTTAATTTTTTTAGGAAGCTCCACACTGTTTTCCATAGTGGTTTTACCAGTCTGCACTCCCACCAATAGTACTAGAGTCCCTTTTTCTCCACATCTCTCCAGCATGTTTTTTGTTGATTTATTGATGATGGCCATTCTGGCAGGTGTTGTCATTTTAGTTTGCATCTCTATGATGATTAGTAACACTGAACATTTTTTTCATATGTCTTTTGGCCATTTGTATGTCCTCGTTCGAGAAGTATCTATTCAAGTTTTCTGCTTATTTTTTAATTGGGTTGTTTGTCTTCCTTTTGTTGAGTTGCATGAGTACTTATATATTTTGGAAATGATTACCTTATCAGATGTATCACTGGCAAATATGTTCTCCCATACAGTGTGTTCCCTTTTTGTTTTTATGGTGGTTTCTTTGACTATGCAGAAGCTTTTTAGTTTGATGTAGTCCTACTTGCTCATTTTTTTAAAAATATATTTTTATTGCTTTTTTACAGAAAGGAAGGGAGAGAGATAGAGAGTTAGAAACATCGATGAGAGAGAAACATCAACCAGCTGCCTTCTGCACACCCCCAACTGAGGATGTGCCCGCAACCAAGGTACATGCCCTTGACTGGAATCGAACCTGGGACCTTTCAGTCCACAGGCCGACACTCTATCCACTGAGCAAAACCGGTCAGGACCTACTTGTTCATTTTTTATTTGTTGTTTCTTCCCTTTGCAATGTATCACAGAAAATTCTGCTCTGTAAGATGTCTGATATTTTGTGCCCTACATTTTCTTCAAGGATTCTTATGATTTCACAACTTACATTGAAGTATTTTATCCAATTTGAGTTTATTCTTGTGTATGGTGTAAGTTGGTGGTCTAATTTCATTTTTTTTCATGTGCCCATCCAATTTTTCCAACACTATTCATTGAAGAGAGTGTCTCTACTTTATTGTATGCTTTTGCCTCCATTGTCAAATATTGAGCATAATGGCTTGGGTCGATTTCTGGATTCTCTATTCTATTCCATTGGTCTACATGTCTGTTCTTATGCCAGTACCAGGCTGTTTTGATGACAGTGACTTTGTAGTATAACTTGATATCCATTATTGAGATCCCTCTGACTTTGTTCTTTCAAAGGTTGTTGTGCCTATTTGAGATCTATTGGGTTCCATATAAATTTTTGGAGTATTTTTCTTGAGTAGTGAAATATGACTTTGATATTTTCATAGGGATTGCATTAAATCTATAGATTGCTTTCGGTAGTGTAGACATTTTAATGATGTTGATTCTCCTAATCCATGAACAAGGTATATTCTTTCACTTGTTTATATCATCTTCTATATATTTTTTTTTAATTTCTTGTAGATTTCCTTGTACAAGTCTTTTACCTCCTTGGTTAATTTTATTCCTAAACATCTTAATTTTTTGTTACAATGCTAAATGGGTTTTTTTTTTTTTTTAGTTTCCTTTTTGGAGAGTTCGTTACTGCTATCTAAAAATGTCATTAATTTCTGGTTGCTTTACTTCCTTTCTAGAGTAGACTTCTATTTTTTTTCCTTTTTTTAAAATCTTTATTGTTGAAAGTATTACATATGTTCCTGTTCTTCCCCCATTGGCCCTTTCTGGCCCATCTCTGCTCCCCACCCTAGGCCTTCACCACCCCATTGTCTATGACCATGGGTTATGCATATAGACATAAAGGTTCTTTGGTTGATCTCCTCCCACTCACTCACCCTCCTCTGTGTTCCGTCTGAGATTCTGAAGTCTGTTCTATGATTCTGTGACTATGGACGTATTTTGTTCATCAGTTTATTTTATTCATTAGCTTCCAATATTAGTGAGATCGTGTGATACTTGTTTTTATCTTACTGGCTTATTTAGCTTAACATAATATTCTCCAGGTCTCTCCATGCAGTCTCAAACTACAAGAGATACATACTTCTTTTTTATTGCTGCATAGTATTCCATGGTGTAAATGTACCACAGCTTTTTATCCACTCTTCTAATGATGGGTACTTGGGCTGTTTCCAGATCTTAGCTATTGTAAATTGTGCTGCTATGAGCATAGGGGTTCATAAATTATTTCTGATAGGTGTTTGCGGTTTCTTAGGACATATACCTAGAAGTGGGATCACTGAGTCAAATGGCAGTTCCATATTTAATTTTTTGAGGAAACTCCATACTGTTTTTCATAATGGCTGCACCAATCTGAATTCCTACCAGCAGTGTACTGGGGTTCTGTTTTCTCCACATGTCATTGCCAGCACTTGTCATTTGTTTATTTCTTGCTGGTAGCCAGTCTGACAGGTGTGAAGTGATGCCTCACTGTGATTTAAAATGGCATCTCATTATCCATGGCTTTGAGCATTTTTTCATACATTTCTTGGCCATCTATATGTCTGCTTTGGGGAAGTATTTATTTAGGTCTTTCCCCCATTTTTTAATTGGATTGTTTGTCTTCCTTTTTTTAAAGTTGTGTGAGTTCTTTATATATTGTGGATATTAACTGTTTATCAGATGTACCATTGCCAAATATGTTTTCCCATACAGCGTGCTCCCTTTTTGTTTTGTTTCTTTTGCTATGCAGAAGCTTTTTATTTTGGTATAGTCCCATTTGTTTATTTTTTTCCTTACTTTCCTTTGCCCTTGAAGATGTATCTGTAAACATATTACTATGACAGATGTCTTAGATTTTGCTGCCTATGGTTTCTTCTAAAATTTTTATGGTTTCTTGACTTACATTTAAGTCTTTTATAAAATTTTAATTATTCTTCTGTACATTGTAAGTTGGTGGTCTAGTTTTATTTTTTTTTTTTTTGCATGTATCTGTCCAAATTTCCCAACACAGTTTATTGAAAACACTGTCATAATCCCATTGTATGTTCTTCCTTCCTTTGTCAAATATTAATTGAGTGCAATAGCATGGGTCAATTTCTGGAGTCTCTGTTCTATTCCATTGATCTAAATGCCTGTTCTAGTGCCAGTACCAGGCTGTTTTGATTATGGTGCTTTGTAGTATAACTTAGTATCTGTTATTGTGATTCCTCCAACTTTGTTCTTCTTTCTCAACATTACCACAGCAATTTGAGGTCTTTTTTTGTTCCACTTAAGTTTTTGGAGTATTTGTTCTAGATCTGTGAAATGTATTCTTGGTATTTTAATAGGGATTGATTGCATTGAATCTGTAGATTTCCTTGAGTAATATGTACATTTTAATGATGTTAATTCTACCAATCCATGTACATAGTATATTCTTCCACTTGTTTATATCTTCCTCTATCTCTTTTTTCAACACCCTGTAGTTTTTGGAATACAAGTCTTTTACTTCCTTTGTTATGTTTATTCCTAAGTATCTTAATTTTTTTATTGCTGTCATAAATGGGATTTTTTTTAGTTTCTCTTTCTGAGGATTCATTATTGTTGTATAAAAAGAAGCCATTGAGGGAGAAACAAGATGGCGGCATAGGGTAGACACCGTATATGCAGCTGTGAACAACTATTTCAGAAAAACCACAAAAAGAACACACGGACACCACTCGCACCCACAGGACGGCTGGCTGAGTGAAAATCCTACAACCAGAGAAGAGTCTGAGACTCAGAGCAGCAGCGGAAGCAAAGTACAGAGGTACGGAGGCGCGCG
>PVJC01055865.1:0-10069 GCA_004026665.1 Murina feae
TCTCTCTCTCTCTCTCTCTCTCTCTCTCTCTCTCTCTCTCTCTCTCCTCTCTCCCTCTCCCTCTCCTTTTTTTTCTCTCCCTCCCACCCTCCCTTCCACTCTGTATGAAAAGTAATAGACAAAATACCCTCAGGTGAATATAAAAAAAATTTGATCAAAAAATGGTTCAGTGCCCTAACCGGTTTGGCTCAATGTATAGAGCGTCGGCCTGCGGACTAAAGGTCCCAGGTTCGATTCAAGGGAATATGCTAATTCACTTCCCCACCCTCAAAGATGGTGGTGCCCACAGCCAATAAGGAGGGATTATGCTAATTGACTGCCCCACCCTCAAAGATGGTGGCGCACACAGCCACAAGATGGCTGGCAAGGGAGGACAGTTGTGGGTGATCAGGCCAGCAGGAGAGGGCAATTTGGGGCGATCAGGCTGGCAAAGGGTAGTTGGGGGCGACCAGGCCTATAGGGGAGGGCAGTTGGGGGCAATCAGGCCAGCAGGAGAGGGCAGTTAGGGGCAACCAGGCTAGCAGAGGAGGGCAGTTGGGGGTGACCATGCTTGCAGAGGAGGGCAGCTAGGGATGACTGGGCTGGCAGGGGAGGGCAGTGGGGGCCTATCAGGCTGTCAAGGGAGGGCAGTTGGGGGCAATCGGGCCTGCAAGGGAGACGTTAGGCGTTGATCAGGCTGGTAGGAGAGTGGTTAGGGGCAATCAGGCTCATAGGCAGAAGCTGTTAGGGGCAATTCTGTGGGATCAGGCCTAAACTGGCAGTCGGACATCCCCTGAGGGGTCCTGGATTGCAAAGGGTGCAGGCTGGGCTGAGGGGACCCCCCATGCACTAATTTCATGCACTGGGCCTCTAGTATAGTCAATAATAATGCAATGGCTATGTGTAATAACAGATGAGTGCTAGACTTGTCTGAGTGATCGCTACATAAGTTATATGAATGCCTGATCATTGTGTTGTGCACCTGAAACTAATATGGTATTGCATGTTGACTGTAATTTAAAAAAAATTAAATAGGAACAAGCAAAGATCATATTATATATGCTATGGGATAGAGATTAAAGTGTCAAAATTTTTTAAATACCTTTTAAAATTTAATCAGATATAGACAGTCATAAGAACCAAAATAAATTTATTTACAAAATTTCTTACTTGACCAGTGAAGAACCAAGAAAAAATATAGCAAGAAACAATCAACTATGACCCCACAAATAGTCTTTAAGCCAGTTCATATAACACAACAACCAGAGCAGCTCTTGATAATTTGGCTTTAAAAAAATGTCCTTCTGCATGTCCTTCAATTGAACAAGAACATACACTTAACTACAGCATCTATGTAAGTACCATCATGGTACTTGTAGAATCAGGTGAGTCACAGTTTCTAGAGTGTTACATAGATGTTTCATCATGTTTGTTGATTCCTTTGTTGGCTTCTTTTTCTTTTTCTCCTCCTTTGATGGTTTTCTCGTTTTCTCCTCTGTTGGCTCCTTTCTCTTCTTCTTTGTCTTGAACACTGCTGTAAACTACTTTGTTATGGCCTTCCCGGTTCCGAGCAATTTCAATGGCAAAAAATTGTATCCTGGGGGCTGAAAAGTGAATAGAATTTATTACTGCCTTGGTCACGGTTTCTCTAAACATAGTGGAAATTGATTGGCAGACTTGAACTAACATGCAAAGTATTCAAATATAATCATAACTTTCAGAGATGTGAAATTCTAATCCTATAAAAAATAAAGCTAAAAATACTTAACTATCATATCTCACTTATACAAGAATTAATCAGTTGAGCTTTTAAAAAAATATGTTTTATTCATTTCTGAGAGGAAAGGAGAAGAGATAGAAACATCAATGATGAAGGAGAATCATTGATTGGCTGCCTGCTGCACACCCACTCCCCACCTCCACCAGGAATCCAGCCTGAAACTTGGGCATGTACCCTAACCAGGAATCAAACCGTGACCTCCTGGTTCATAGGCCAACAGGACCTGAGTCACAGCAGCCAGAGGGTAACATAACCTTTAAAGATATCTATATATATATAAAAGTCTAATATGCTAAGTGTCCGTCCCTCCATAAGGGAAATGACGTCATGTAGCAATGTCGGCTTCCTCTCCCTAGCCTCCTTACAGTTTCTTTATCCCAGGAACATGACTTGCTTTATAACCAGGTGAAAATACTTTACACTGTAACCAAAAGTTTGTCAATTGTTTTCTCGTGCCTCATCTCATTTGATCCTCACAGAAGTCCTAGATAGGAGACTTGGTGGAATCCTATTTTGTTTTCATTAGCCAGAAAATGGAGATTTAGAAAGCTTAGACTGAAAAGAAGAAAGAAATGATGGACCTTAAAATTGACTTCAGGCTTTCTCACTGCACAGAATATAGTCAAACACTGCTGCAGTTAAATATTTTACCCTTTGTTCTCCCTGGGTGATCTATAATAATAATCTGCTTCATGTTTATATTTACTGCTGTGTTGCTGACAATTACCTGAAAAAGAAGTTGTGGTGCTTCACTGGGCTGGAAAAAGTTTAGCTAAATCAGAAAGCAGGTCTAATTTAGCAAGTTTGTTCTATATCTATAAAAGGCTGTTGACTCACGCATGCACAATACATATAAAGCTCTTGCTGACACCAATCACACGTGTGTGTTTCCATCTGTCATTATAAATCGTGAATTTGGTTGACACTTCTATTATAAAGAAAGAGTAAATAGCTATAATAAAATATTTATTCTCATTAATTTCCTTTCAATGTGCATGAATTCATGCACTGGGCCACTAGTAACAAGATGATCCCCAAATTAACCATCTATATAAACTATCCATCAGTAAAATCAGATCTTCCATTCACCTTATACAAAAACAATACCAGAGGCAATAAACTCACCAAAGATAGTGTTTTCCTCAGTGTAGCCTTGAGAACAATCCAGTCGCAGCAAAGTACCATAGTTGAAGTCTTCTATAACCCCATCAAACTTCAAACAAAATGGCCTCCATTTCTAAAAAAGGCAAAAAAGATGCCTCACCTGAATAATCCACTGCACACTAGCAGGACAAAACCCTGATAAACAAGGAAGGAAAGTGGAAACTGCATAGAGACTGGTAGGAAGGGCAGAGGCGAGAATGGGCTTCCCAAGTTCCCACAAACAGCAGTTAAAGTTCCAGAGAGATATCTCATCTATTGGAAGTTGCCACTAAAAACTCTGAGGTCTAAAACCCAAGCTGGGTCCCCCAGCAGAGAGTACCAGACCTGAGAAAAGTGCCCACATAACATTAGGCTGTGAAAAATAGTAGGGTTGCTATCTGCCAAGGAGAGTCAGGCACCCTCTTAAAGGACCAAGCACAAAATTTTGTGTGCTGCCAGTAGAGGGAAGGCAGAGTGAACTGGAGCTGTGTGAGCAGAAGCCTGGGATGGACCATACACCCCAGTTACCTGTGCTGAGTCATGCTCTCACACTGTGGAGGACATCTTTCTCAGGCAGACCTTTGCCACACAGGCAATTTTTGCCTTGGGGGAGAATACAGTTACCGCACCCTATTGAAAAACCCCTTGCTCCATACTGTGGAGTTTATGAGGCCCATCAAGTGACTGAGAATAACAATTAGCTCCACGCAGAAGCAATTAACACATCCTATTGGAAAACTTCTCACCCCACTTGTGGACCATTGCCTGAAGCTACTCAACTGAATCCAATCAGTCTGCAGGCAAAGGCAGGTCTCTGGAGGCTTCCAGTCTTTTGCCTAATCTAATCAGTCAGAGTTTGACACTCTTGCACCAGAGATTGAGAGGTGTAGCACATCAACCTAATGCAGAGTCACAAATCCAAACAGACAGGCAAAATAGGAAGGTAAAAAATCCCCAAAAAGAAAGAAGAAGAAGAGCTAAATGAAATGGAGATAAGAAATGTATCAGGCCTAGAGCTCAGAATAACGATGGCAAAGATGATCAATGGCATAAGCAAGGAAATAATAACTGTGCAGAATGATACAGCACTAATAAAGAACATAGTGGAATGAAAACACAGCAGAATAGGGGAAGCCGAGGACCAGATAACTGAAATAAAAAAATCATGCTACCAGAGAACCAAAAAGAAAAAACAATTTAACAATAGTACAGATTAAGGGAGCAGTGGTTAACCATGAAACTGAACAGTATTTGCATAAGTTGCCAGAAGGAAAGAAAGCAACCAATGAATAGACAACATGTTTGATGAAATAAAGCCAGAAAACTTCCCTAATCTGTGAAGGCAAAAGAAACACAAGTTCAAAGACAGCAAGATGGCGGCATAAGGTAAACACCGTAAATGCAGCCTTGAACAACTATTTCAGAATAACCATGAAAAGAAAACATGGACACCACTCACACCCACAGGAAGGCTGGCTGAGTGAAAATTCTACAACTAGAAGGAGTCTCAGACTCAGAGGAGTGGCGGAAGCAAAGTACAGAGGTACGGAGGCGCACGCACGGGGCTAGGGGAGAGGGCTGCTGCTGGAGGACGCGATTCTTTCTCAAACTGGAAGGAGCCACAAGCTCCCGGCAGCTCTGAACTCCAGTTCCAGGAGAGTTTCTGAGGACCCAGATGCATACCCGGAGAAGGGGGACTGACTGGCACTGGGAAGAAATCCAAAGTGGGTTTCTCTCAGCCTTGCTTGCAGCAATTACCGTGGGACACAAAGACCTGGTGTCTCTCAGCCCAGGGCTGAGAAGCAGCAATAGCTATTTGTTCCACCCCGTAGACTTCCCAAGGCCCCGCCCCTCCCAAGCTGCGTTAGAGGCTTTTGCATATAAAAGACTGAGTAGCCTAAGGCAAAGGCTAAATCAACACCTCCTTAAAGATACAAGAGCCAGCCTCACCCAGTGGCCAGAGTAGGACCATGCTAAATAAAACTCAGATCCACAAAAAACACACTCGGGGCAGACGCAGTGAGCACAAAAGCCCCACTGAAACAACGCCTGCCCCATAAAGGGTGTCTCCAGCAGAGAAATTCTCCCACTGTAGACACAACTGACTCTCATAACCAAGTGGCTTAGAGGTTAATTCCTCTCAGTGATCACCTAACACAGAAAGGGAAGCAGCCAAAATGTGGAGACAAAGAAACAGAGCACAAATGACAGAAATGGAGGGGAAAAAACGACAGGATATAGAGTTCAAAACCACGGTTATTAGGTTTTTCAAGAATTTTCTGGAGACTGCCAATAAATTTAGTGAGACCCTCAATAAATCTAATGAGACCCTCAAGGATATGATAAAGGACCAGCTAGAAATTAAGCATACACTGACTCAAATAAAGAATAATATACAGAGATCCAATAGCAGACGAGAGGATCGCAAGAATCAAATCAAAGATATGAAATATGAAGAAGCAAAACCCACCCAGCCAGAAAAGCCAAAAGAAAAAAGAAAAAAGAAAAAGAATAAAAAAGTATGAAGATAGTGTAAGGAGTCTCTGGGACAACTTCAAGCGCACCAACATCAGAATTATAGGGGTGCAAGAAGAAGAGAAAGAGCAAGATATTGAAAACCTATTTGAAGAAATAATGACAGAAAACTTCCCCCACCTGGTGAAAGAAATAGACTTCCAAGTCCAGGAAGCACAGAGGACCCCAAACAAAAGGAACCCAAGGAGGACCACAGCAAGACACATCATTATTAAAATGCCAAGAGCAAAAGACAAGGAGAGAATCTTAAAAGCTGCAAGAGAAAAGCAGTTAGTTACCTACAAGGGGACACCCATAAGACTGTCAGCTGATTTCTCAACAGAAACTTTGCAGGCCAGAAGAAATATTCAAAATGATGAATAGCAAGAACCTACAGCCAAAATTACTTTACCCAGCAAAGCTATCGTTCAGAATTGAAGGTCAGATAAAGAGCTTCACAGACAAGAAAAAGCTAAAGGAGTTCATCACCACCCAACCTGTATAATATGAAATGCTGAAAGGTATCCTTTGAGAAGAAGAAGAAGAAAAAGGAAAGTAAAAATTATGAACAACAAATACATATCTATTAACAAGTGAATCTAAGAATCAAGTGAATACAAAAATCTGATGAACAGAATAAACTGGTGAACAGAATAGAATCAGAGGCATAGAAAGGGAGTGGACTGACAATTTTCTGGGGTAAAGGGTGTTGGGGGTGCATGAAGAGAATGGACAATAATCGTACACCTATGAATGAGGGCAGTGGGAGGGGCAAGGACAGAAGGTGGGGTGGGAAGTGGGAGGAGGAGATCTATGGGGGAAAAAAGAGGAACAACTGAATAATCTGAAAAATAAAGATAAATTAAATTTAAAAATGTATAGAAATCAGACAAAAAAAAAAGAAACACAAGTTCAGAAGGCAGAGAGAGTCTCAAGTAAGAAAAACTCTAACCTGCCCATGCCCAGACATATCATCAATTAAATGCCAAAAATTAAAGACAGGGAGAACCAAGATGGCGGCATGAGGTATATACATAAATGCACAGCCTCCACACCTACATTATAGAAATACAACTATTCAGATAAACGACCATCCTCCAGAACCAAGGGAGGAAAAGCATTACATCTAGAAGGCAAGATGAGTGTTTGGAGACTGAATAGCAGCTCCCGGCGCGCCCGAACTGAAAGGTACGGACGAGCGAAACGGAGGCGGCACGCGGCGGTGCGGGTAAAAGGGTGGCAGCAGTGATCGGGTTCGCGGCTTAGAAGATTATAAACTCCCGGGTCACACTGAATGCAACGCGGGCTGTAGGGCAAGAGGGCGGCAGAAGACCAGTGGTGTTCTAGCACTGCTATTCGCAGCTATCACTGATGTGGAGATTCGGGGACTGAGAATCCTGTGCAGACCCCAGTGCTTGGAGACGCCAAATGCGGTAGAAACTGTGGCATTAGCAGAGGGGATGCCATTGTGAGTCGCTCCACCCCCGGTGATTCTGAGACCCCACCCCACCGCACCTACAACCCTGCCCAAGCTTACGCCTGCCTGACTGCAGCATAACCTAAAGGTCTGCAGCTGAGACAGAACTCCAATAGATCCAAACTCCAAACTACGAGGAGAAAGGCCTGCAGGTCATTTCCCCCCAGTGGTACCTCCCAGTGATAACTACAACAAGACTGTGCACCCAGCCTTCAAAGGCGTACAGTAAGAGTGTACACCCCAGGTGATTGGGGAGGCTGAATCACTGGGCCCTATATAGGACACCTAGCACAGAAAGCCAAAATGCGGAGACTAAGAAACAGATCACAAAAGACAGAAATGGAGGAACGCAAACGACTGGATATAGAGTTCAAAACCACGGTTATCAGGTTTTTCAAGAAGTTTCTACAGACTGCTGATAAATTTAGTGAGACCCTCGAGTATATCAAAAAGAACCAGCTAGAAATTAAGCATACACTGACTGAAATAAATAATAATATACAGAGATCCAACAGCAGACGAGAGGATCGCAAGAATCAAGTCAAAGATATGATATATGAAGAAGCAAAACCCACCCAGCCAAAAAAGCCAAAACAAACAAACAAAGAAACAAACAAACGAAAAATCAAAAAGTATGAAGATAGGGGGAACCAAGATGGAAGCATGAGGTATATACCTAAATGCACAGCCTCCACACCTATATTATAGAAATACAACCATACAGATAAACGGCCATCCTCCAGAACCAAGGGAGGGGAACCGTTACATGTAGAAAGCAAGAGGAGTGCTCTGAGACTGAACAGAAGCTCCTGGCGCCTAAGGTGCGGACGTGAAATGGAGGTGGGGGCGCAGCGCACGTGGCGCGCGAGGCCTGCGCGGCGCGCGCGGCGGGGCGGGGGGATGAAAGGGAGCGGCAGCGGCGATCGGGTCCGGCTCAGAACATTATAAACTCGCGGGTCGCACTGAATGCAACGCAGGCTGTAGGGCAACGGGACGGCGAAAGACCAGTGGTGTTCTAGGAGTACTATTCACAGCTATCACTTACGCGGAGATTCCGGGACTGAGAACCGGGCGCAGACCCAGGGGTTTGGAAAAGCCAAACTCGGTAGAAACTGCGGCATCAGCAGAGGGGATGCCATTGGGAGTTGCTCCACCCCCGGTGATTCTGAGACCCCGCCCCACCCCACCTACAAGCGCGCCCAAGCTGTTCGCCTGCCTGCCTGCAGCACAACATAAGGGTCTGCAGCGGAGACAGAACTCCAATAGATCCAAACTCCAAACTACGAGGAGAAAGGCCTGCAGGTCATTTCCCCCCAGTGGTACCTCCCAGTGATAACTACAACAAGACTGTGCACCCAGCTTTCAAAGGCATACAACAAGATTGTCCACCCCAGGTGATTGGGGAGGCTGAATCACTGGGCCCTATATAGGACACCTAGCACAGAAAGCAAAAAAGCGGAGACTAAGAAACAGATCACAAAAGACAGAAATGGAGGAACACAAACGACTGGATATAGAGTTCAAAACCACGGTTATCAGGTTTTTCAAGAAGTTTCTAGAGACTGCTGATAAATTTAGTGAGACCCTCGAGCATATCAAAAAGAACCAGCTAGAAATTAAGCAAACACTGACTGAAATAAAGAATAATATACAGAGATCCAACAGCAGACGAGAGGATCGCAAGAATCAAGGCAAAGATATGAAATATGAAGCAAAACCCACCGAGCCAAAAAAGCCCAAACAAACAAACAAAGGAAAAATCAAAAAGTATGAAGTATCAAAAAGTAGTGTAAGAAGTCTCTGAGACAACTTCAAGCGTACCAACATCAGAATTATAGGGGTACCAGAAGAAGAGAAAGAGCAAGATATTGAAAAACTATTTGAAGAAATAATGACACAAAACTTCCCCCACCTGGTGAAAGAAATGGACTTTAAAGTCCAGGAAGCGCAGAGAACTTTAAACAAAAGGAACCGAAGGAGGAACACACCAAGACACATCATTATTAAAATGCCAACAGCAAAAGACAAGGAGAGAATCTTAAAAGCTGCAAGAGAAAAGCAGTTAGTTACCTACAAGGGGGGAACCCATACGATTATCAGCTGATTTCTCAACAGAAACACTGCAGGCCAGAAGGGAGTGGCAAAAAATATTCAAAGTGATGAACAGCAAGAACCTACAGCCAATACTACTTTACCCAGCAAGGCTATCATTCAGAATTGAAGGTTGGATAAAGTGCTTCACAGACAAAAAAGAGCTAAAGGAGTTCATCACCACCCAACCAGTATTATATGAAACTAGGGGCCCGGTGCACAAAAATTTGTGCACTCGGCAACGGTGAGGGTATTCCTCAACCCGGCTTGTGCCCTCTCACAGTTTGGGACCCTGGAATCCATTGGGGCACACAGCACACACAGAGGGCACACCTCCGTGTGTGCTGTGTGCCCCGTTTGTACCAATTTCCAGGGCTCAGCGTCCGGGGTGGAACTGGCTCGGTCCCTCTGCCCCGAGGCTACCCTGCTGCCTGAAATCCATCGTGGGGGGCACGGGCACACACGGATCTACTTCCAGGCCACAGGGCAGCCTGGGGGCCTGGGCTGGCTCGCTCCCCCAGCCCCTGGCTGCCCTACCCCCATTGCTGGCCAGACCTGCTCCTCCTGCCAGTGGCCACAGGCCGGCTGGCTCCTCCCCTCCCAGGTTGCACCTCTGGCAGGTTGTTCCTCCCCTCCTGGCTCCCCCAAGGCAGAGGTCTTCCATTTGCCTTGCGGGACCCCAGTGCCGAACACCGCTTCTCCCAGGGCTGAGACCTCTGCCATCTTGGCTGGGCTAATTTGCATACAGTTGCTCTGATTGGCTGGTGGGCGTGGCTTACCCAGTCCCAGAGAAATGATTAATTTCAATATTATGCTTTTATTAGTTAAGATGCTGAAAGGTAACCTTTGAGAAGAGGATGAAGAAAAAGTAAAAATAAAAACTATGAACAAATACATATCTATCAACAAGTGAACCTAAAAATCAAGTGAATAAAAAATCTGATGAACAGAATAAACTGGTGAATAGAATAGAATCAGAGGCATAGAAAGGGAGTGGACTGACAATTTTTGGGGGTAAAGGGTGTTGGGGTGAGGGAAGAGAATGGACAATGATCGTACACCTATGGATGAGGACAGTGGCGGGG
>PVJC01055866.1:0-10078 GCA_004026665.1 Murina feae
TAAATAGAGTCAAGAACATCTTTTTTGACAAGGCCACATTGTAACGGTGATAATTGAGACAAGACTCTAAGGATGTGAGGAAGTGGGTTACATGGATTTCTGGGATAGAGGGAACAGCAAGTACAAATGCTCTGAGTTGGTAAGTGTCCTTGATGATAGCAAGGAGCTAGTGTGGCTGGAAGGGAGTAAATAGAGGAGCCGAGCAGAGAGTTCAGAGAGGGGAGGAGTTCAGCCAGAGAGGAGACTATAAGGGGCTGGACAGTGACCTGTGACTGAATGAATTAACTTCTTTTTTTAAAAATATATTTTATTGATTTTTTACAGAGAGGAAGGGAGAGAGATAGAGAGCTAGAAACATCAATGAGAGAGAAACATTGATCTGCTTCTTCCTGCACACTCCCTACTGGGGATGTGCCTGCAACCAAGGTACATGTCCTTGACTGGAACCGAACCTGGGACCCTTGAGTCCTCAGGCCAGCGCTCTATCCACTGAGCCAAACTGGTCAGGGCATGAATGAATTAATTTCTAAACAATTATAATAAGACTTCATTCTCATGCTCACTTCGGCAGCACATATACTAAAATTGGAATGATACAGAGAAGATTAGCATGGCCCTGCGCAAGGATGACACACAAATTCGTGAAGCTTTCCATATTTTTTAATACCTGATCTTGTTACATTAAATAAGTTAGTAGAATACTTGAACTTTGAACTTTTGTATTATGTGAACTTTGATATTTGCTTTATCTGAAGTAAAATTGAAATTTAAAAAAAAAGACTTCATTCTCTGAGGTTTAAATAATGTAATATATATGAAAAGTGCCTGCCAAAAAGTATAACCTGAGCAGATGGAAGTAATATTTTTTTAAAATATATTTTCATTGATTTTAGAGAGGAAGGGAGAGGGAGAGAGATAGAAACATCAATGACGAGAGACAATCATGTGACCTTGATTGGAATTGACCCCAGGACCCAGCTAGAGCTGGAAGTAAGTTTAATTGTCTGCAGGTTTCTGTGGCTGTTTTTCAGGTTGGGAGTTGTTTTTATCTAATGATTTATTCCCTATGATTAGAGAGATGTCTGTGTTCTGAACCATTTTCACAAAGACAAAAAAACAAACAAACACACCACACATGTGGCTAATGTCAATTAAGATGTTGGGTCATATCCCAGAACTGATTTTTTTTTATATCTAAAAGATATCTGCAGATAATAAACTTACTCATCTGTGGCAGAGAGAATGCTGCCAAGACACCCTCCTTTAACAGAAGCCAAAGGTGAAGAGGTGAGAGGAGCAACAGCCAAGGTCACTGGGGCATGACACAGACTGATTTAGTTGATTCAGCAGAACATTTAGTCAATGCCAATATCTGATAGTTGAATTCTCTGCAACACAGGCTAGACACTTTATCTAAGACCAGAGTTTCCAAACTATAGTATTGCCTAGCCAAAATTGGTTTTTCTCTGCCAATATTTCTATTTATTTACTGATAGCTCAATATTTTAGTTAAAGAAGAAGGATAGAGGCAACCTGACCTTCCAGAAGCCTGTCTGAGAGCAAAGGTGAAAGAAAACGAATGGAGAAGCCTGTTCCCAAATCCAGATTCTACAGGCCACAACTACTTTCGGTTGCCTCTTCCAGAAGTCCTTGCTTTCTGGCTTGTAGAAAAGCCTTGCTGTTCTGTCAACAGATAGGAACGCAGGTGGGTTGGATTAATTTTGCGATCATCAATCCATTGATCTCACATCTGTTAAATATTAATGCCTCAGGTCAAGGTGACATAAGGTTCTCCAAGAGGTATCCAGGTAACATAATTCAACTACATCAGCACCTGGAACTAACCTAAACCCTAAACCACACACCACACACACACACACACACACACACACACACACACACAGCTATGCTGACAGAAGATGAACTAAAATTAGTTGTCTTAGAGCAATGAAATTATTTTATCCTATTGTTTTAAATATCACTTGAAATTTTTTAATTTTTTTTAAATATATACTTTATTGATTTTTTTACAGAGAGGAAGGGAGAAGGATAGACAGTTAGAAACATTGATGGGAGAAACATTGATCAGCTGCCTCCTTCTCACACCCTACTGGGGTTATGCCTGCAACCAAGGAATCAAACCTGGGACCCTTCAGTCCACAGGCCGACAGTCTATCCACTGAGCCAAACTGGTCAGGGCAACAACAAAAAATTTTTTTTGTTAATGCATATGGGCTTGGCTGGCATGGCTCAGTGGTTGAGCATTGACCTATGAACCAGGAGGTCATGGTTCAATTCCCAGTTAGGGCATGTGCCTGGCTTGTGGGCTTGATCCCGAGGATAGGGTATGCAGGAGGCAGTTGATCAATGATTCTCATCACTGTGTTTCTATCTCTCCCTCTCCCGTCCTCTCTAAAATCAATAAAAAAAATTTTAAATGCATATGGGGTTTCAGTTAATGTAGATTACCAAGAAGTACTGTGTGATTAATTTGTGTTTTCAAACTCCAGACAACCTATTCTATAAAGGAGATTGATTTTAAAAACTTCAGTGGGTCAATATAATATGCAGCCATTAAGATATGTTATAGAAGCCATGGCCAGGGAGCTCAGTTGTTTAGAGTGGAGTCCCCATGCACCAAGGCTGTGGGCTCCATCCCCAGGCAGGGTACATATAAGAAGCAATCAGTGAATGCGTAAACAATTGGATCAACAAAACTGCTTCTCCCTCTCTCTTTCCTTTCCTTTCTCTCTTTCTCAAATCAATAAATAGCCCAGCCAGTGTGGTTCAGTGGATGAGCGTCGACCTATGAACCAGGAGGTCATGGTTTGATTCCCAGTCAGGGCACTTCCCCAGGTTGTGGGCTTCATCCCAAGTAGAGAGCTTGCAGAAGAAAGCCGATCAATGATTCTCTCTCATTGTTAATGTTTCTATCACTCTCCCCCTCCCCCTTCCTCTCTGAAATCAATTATATATATATATATATATATATATATATATATATATATATATATATATATATTTGTTTGTTTGTTTTAAAGAGCCCTAGCTGATTTGGCTCAGTGGATAGTGTCAGCCTATGGGTTGAAAGGTCCCAGGTTTGATTCCACTCATGCCTCAGTTGTGGGCTCGATCCCCAGTGGGTAGTGTGCAGGAGACAGCCAGTCAATGATTCTGTCTCATCATTGATGTTTCTATCTTTCTCTCCCTTCCTCTCTGAAATTAATAAAAATACATTTTTAAATAAATAAATAAATTTAAAAAGAAAAGAAAAATTTTTTTATTGATTTTTAGATAGAGAGGAAGGGAGAGAGAGAGATAGCAACATCGATGAGCTTCCTCCTACACATCCCCTACTGGGGATCGAGCCCACAACCTGGGCATATGCCCTGACCAAGGATCAAACCCGAGAACTCTTGGTTCATGGGATGATGCTCAATCCACGGAGGCACACCAGCTGAACTTATAATAAGAATTATTTCAATTTTGTGTTAATTAAAATTCAGCTGCCTAATATTTCTAAAAATCAAATCAAGTTTCCAACTAGGAACACAAATAAAGCAATTCGGCTATCTACTTTCTCTCCTTCAGGATTCTTTCTTATCCCTCTCCCACAACCAATAAGCACACAGCCATAAAGATTTGTGTTACTGCATCACTTCACCTAATCTGCACAATCCCATGTGGAAATCCCCAGTAGGGAGCCCATTTTAGAGATGAGAAAACCAAAGAGCAGAGAGGGTAAGTAAATTGTCCAAGACCAGAAAGTTAGGAAGAGGCACAGACCTGGGTGAGGACTCAGGCTTTGAGGGCTCCAAAGCCTGAGTCCTCACCACTACTAGCGTCTATATCTATGCAGCCCTAGTCATCTCCTCATCTATATCTTCTCAACAGCTAGGGGGCGGGGTGGGGGCAGGGTGGTCTCTCCCCACTGGGTGGGGTGGGGATTATGTTCCATAGAACCCATTTGAGATTATGTTCCATAGAACCCATTTTTTCACCCTGCGAGGTTACTCTCCATAGAACCCTTTCTCTCTCTCCCCAACCCCCACCCCACCCCACCCCACCCTCAGTAAGCGGAGACAAGGGGGGAAAAAGAGTGAGGGTTGGGTAACAGGTGACCACAAATGTAGTGGCTAACAGTGACACAAATTTACTATCTAATAGTTCTGTAGGTTAGAAGTCTGACACTCGACTCACAGGACTAAAATCAAGGTGCTGGTAGGGCTCTATTCCTTTTTTTGAGAATCTAGGGGAAAATCTGTTTCTTTGCTTTTTCTAGCTTCTAGGGGTGGCAATTTCTGGGCTCATGATTTTCCTCCATCTTCAAAGCCAGAAATATTAGGTTGCTGATCTCCCCTCTCCTACTTTTAAAATTTTTTGTGAATAGCCCTAACTGGTTTGGCTCAGTGGATAGAGTGTTGGCCTGTGGACTGAAAAGTCCCAGGTTTGATTCCGGTCAAGGGCATATATACCTATGGTTGCGGGCACATCCCCAGTGGGAGCTGTGCAGGAGGCAGCTGATCGATATTTCTCTCTCATTGATGTTTCTAACTCTCTATACCTCTCCCTTCCTCTCTGCAAAAAAATCAATAAAATACATTTTTTAAAAAATCTTTGTGAATAGGTTGTACTCATCCAAATAATTCAGGATAATCTCCACATCTTGAGGTTGTTAAACACATCTGCAAAGTCTCTTTACAATATAAACAAACATATCTGTATATCTCTTAGGACATGAACATCTTTGGGAGGCCATTATTCTGCCTTTCACAATCAAATTTCAAAATTAGCCCAGCCAGCATGGCTCAGTGGCTGAGTGTTGACCTATGAACCAGGAGGTCACAGTGAAATCCCAGTCAGGGCACATGCCCAGGTTTCAGGCTCCATCCCCACTAGAGGGCATGCAGGAGGTGGCCAATCAATGATTCTCATCATTGTTTCTCTCCCTCTCCCTTCCTCTCTTTGAAATAAATATATTTTAAAAACAGTACCATGTGAAACATATATTAGTTATGAATTTTAACACACATGTAAAATAAGGAAATATTACTTTTAATCCCACATTTTGGCTCCCATCAGATTAAGTTGAGAAACTAATTAATTATTGGTTAGGGTGCCTTATGTGGTACCCATAATGCCATAAAAATCTTCGTCTCGCCCTAACCGGTTTGGCTTGGTGGATAGAGTGTCAGCCTGTGGACTGAAAGGTCCCGGGTTCGATTCCGGTCAAGGGCATGTACCTTGGTTGCGGGCACATCCCCAGTAGGAGGTGTGCAGGAGGCAGCTGATTGATGTTTCTCTCTCATTGATGTCTCTAACTCTCTATACCTCTCCCTTTCTCTCTGTAAAAAATCAATAAAATAAAAAAATACCTTAAAAAAAATCTTCGTCTCAAAAAAAAAAAAAGAAACACAAAACACCAAAATCTTGGTCTCAGGCCATGTGTTTCTCTAATGTACAATGACATTACATTTGATCAGAATGTCATTGGCATTTCTGTCCAAGCAGGTCATCTTGGGGTCCAGTCATTCTAGATACCCCAATACTCTGAGGCCTTGACCTTGGGCCCCCAAATTATTAGTGAAGTTCATGGTAACCCAGGCCCCTCCGCTGTTTAGGAGAATCTCCCCTTACCCCCACCCTTACTCCATTACTAGTACTCTCTCAAGCAGAGGCCTCTCTCTTCCCTCCTCTTGACTGGATTTACACTTTTACAAAAAAACAGAAGAGCATTTGGCTCTTGCAAAAAATCCCAAGAAAGGAATTACAAAAGACTTAGATATGAAGGACCTGTGTAGAGTAGGATGAGGCGGGTTTGTGTGAAAGCTGAGAAATGATATGGTGACCAAAACACATTGATACAAAACAAAACAAAACAAAACCCCAGATTAGTACAGCCCTATCCAGTTGGCTCTGCAGATAGAGCCTCGGCCTGCGGACTGAAGGGTCCCAGCTTCCATTTTGGCCAACCGCACATGCCTGGATTGCGGGCTTGGTCCCCAGTAGGGGGCATGCAAGAGGCAGCCAATCAATGATTCTCTCTCATCATTGATGTTTCTATCTCTCTCCCCCTCTCCCTTCTTCTCTGAAGTCAATAAAAATATATTTAAAAAATAAAATAAGCCCTAGCCAATTTGGCTCAGTGGACAGAGCGTCAGCCTGCAGACTGAAGGGTCCCAGGTTCAATTCCGGTCAAGGGCACATGCTTGAATTGCAGGCTCTGTCCCCAGTAGGGGCCTGCAGGAGCTAAGGGATCAATGTTTCTCTCTCATCATTGATGTTTCTATCTTTCTCTCTTCCTTCCTCTCTGAAATCAATAAAAATATATTTTAAAAAATAAATTAATAAAAAAATTAAAATATATATCTTTATAAAGTTATTGTAGCAGCTAATATGTAGGATTACCATAATTCCTGTTTTGTTTGGGCCAGTCCCTTTTTTTTTTAATTTCATTGCTTAAAGTATTACAACAAGTGATAGATAAGTATTACAACAGATGATAGATAGATCTCCATTTTTTCCCCTTGCCCTTCCCCCGCCCCAACCCCCAGTTTCCCGTGTCCACTGATTATGTCCCTCTTATGCCAGTGAGGATTAACCAAATAATTAAATAAAGATATTCAACATCATTATCATAGGGACTTATAACTAAAACAAAAAGATATCACTATGCACCTATCAGAATGGCCAAAATTGTTTTAAAATATATTTTTATTGATTTCAGAGAGGAAGGGAGAGAGATAGAAACATCAGTGATAAGAGAGAATCATTAATTGGTTGCTTTGGCTGAATGGTCCCGGGTTCAATTCCAGGCAAGGCATATGCCCCAGTTTTGGACTCAATCCCCAGTGTGGGGTGTGCAGGAGGCAGCTGATCAATGATTCTTGTCACTGATGATTCTATCTTTCCCTCTCTCTGAAACCAATAAGAATACATATTTTTTTTAAATTGAGTGTGACCTACTTCTAAAGAGCCAATTTCCTTAAGGTATACATAGTGTTAGATGAACAAAGGAAGTTCAGAAACATTTTATGATCCTATTTTGTGTAGAAAAAACAGAGAAATGGATATGTTTAAATCTGCTCAAACATTAATGGAGGAGCAGGAACACTTGCTAACGGGTTTCTTTTGGAGAGTGGGTTGGGGAATCAGGAATGGGAAACTTATTTCCTTCAGTATATAGATTACAATGTTAATATGAGCATGTTGTTCTTATTTTTTATGATTACATATTTTATTTATGTAACAAGTGGATATGTCTTTTTTTGCAAAACAGTCTAACAATTCAGATACAGAAAAAGTGTTCTTGACTTCCCTCTGTACACAGTCCCACACCCCTCCCAGGACAGAACCTCTACTGGCAGTTTATTTTGTATCCTTATTTTATGATTTTAGAAGCATAAATAACTCCTTTCGAGCTGCTTAAATCTGTTATTAGTTGTAACATTCCCCAGTGACCACAGAAATACTCCTTATGGGGAAAGGGAAGTTTTAAAATAGGGGAGCAGCAGTATTTGACATAAACCAACCAGGCAGCAGGGAAAACCCCAGCCTTTTTTAGATCTCTGAAGGCTGGCTTAGGGTGACTGGGAGGCTGGGAGTGGACAAAGAAAGGAAGGCCAGAACAATAGAGTCACTCCACCTCCGCCTTTCTGGGGGTGGGGCTGCTGCAGTAAGTGTGGTGTTGGCCTAATCAATGTAATTTAGGAGTAGAAACTCACCAGAGTTAAAGTTTCAAACCATTACTTTGAATTCTAAGATGGAATATGATGGAAAAGTGGAAAAGTCTGTCAGTTGCTCCCTTGGGTCCAAACACTTCACTGGAGTTAGAAAGGCCGGGAAGATGGTGCCACTTAAGTTATTTTGCTGCTTTACAATTGTTATAGGGGTTAAAAACACATGGCTGCTAGAGAATTTTTTCCACTAATGAATTTGCTTTCTGTGTCGTTTTTTGATTAACTGGCTTTCCCCCCCTCAAATAGTAATTTATTTTTCTGATCATTAAAAAACAACAACAACACTGAATATTTGCCTGTTTGGTCCAGAAGATGCTTCTAGAGTGCAGGGAAATTCCTAATCTGATTTAATGGGAAAACCCCGGGACTGGGACACCAGTCCTTAATAACTGGAGTCCTTGAGTCCTCATTGTGTAATCTCTCATTTAATTGCTTGGTGCCTCACTGTCCCAAATTATCCTAACTTTCCAATTATTTCTGGGACGTAGCGCAGGTGGTCCGACTCCCAATGCAAGGATGTTCCTTCATGAGGGTCGAGGGACACTGAATGTGACCGAGCCAAATTGTTAATACTCGAAAGGAAGACAGACACACATTTAAGCAGACTCACTCAGGGTTTATTTACCAGTCACCGATGGCTCTCGGCGCTTGCAGCCACCCGGAGGGTCCACTGGAAGACACACACAAGGTCGGGGTCGCAGCTGCCGGGCTTCGGTCGTCCAGGCGGCCAGGTCTGGCCCTTCACTGGAGCAGGCAGCGCAGAGAGGCCAGCTTTCCCGGAGCTGGACACGAAGTGTGTGGAGGGCAGACAAGCGTCTGATGCGAGGCTCTCGGGTTCCTGCTTTTATGCCTTCTTCAGTGTGTCTTATTGGGACCCTCACATCTGTTAACTACGTCATTCTGACGCAAGACCAGGCACTCCGAGCCTTATCAGTACAGCGCAGATTTTAGGGTTACGTCTTAAAATGGAGTCTATTCTAACATAAAGTTACTAATCTAAAATGGAGTCACTTAAACTAAGTTCACACACATTTTTATGTATTCTAGTTACTACAATGTGATCTAAGAAGTGTGTATAAGCATAAGAAAAGATACATTTATCCTCTCATGCCAGCACACACTTCCCATGTCACATACACTCTTATAATAGTAAATAAATCATAATAAAGCATTTTTTAATCCTAAGAAATCTAGTTGAATCACATGAGCCACACATCCTAATGTCACACGAATACATTCTTTGATTATAGGTTACTCACACTCAAATCTTAATTAAATCACACTTAAATCACACACCTTAAATATATTTCTATAACACTTGTTTCATCTGTACAATAAGACTTGGTACAAATGATTTCTATGGTCCTCTGGCTCAAAAATCTATTAGTTGAACTTGTCTAGTTAATATAAGACTGTCAGACTTATCATACACTCAAAATGGAGTGGACAGTTGGATCAATCGTATAGGTCATTCTGGGGGGGGGGGGGAGAAAGTAAATTGGACCTCAATTAGGCCTATTTCAGGGCAAGTTGTTTATTCTGTTTTCTTTTTCTGAGGCTATGAAACCAGAACCCTTCCTACCTGATGGATCAATGCCACCTCACTTGTTCTCTGCTCCATTTTATTAGGTGGACCCCACAGAAATTCAAATACTTACACTTAAAACTGCTAGGCATAGTTTTGCTCTGTGTGTGCTAGAGAAACAAAAATGTCCTTTCAACCTCAGTGCTAAACGGATTTCACACAAAGTGTCTACCATCATTTAGTTAGCCAGCCCTTCTCAAACTTTCAAAAGTGCATAGTCACCTGGGGACCTTTTAAAATGTAGATCTTGATTCAGCAGGGCTAGGTGCAGCAATGAGTCTGCATTCCTAAGGAGCTCCCAGGTGATCCTGTGTGTGCTGTCTGTTTGCATTCTTCCCGAACTATCAAGGGGGTAAACCGGGAGCCCCTCACTATCTTTTGTAATTCTCTTTTTCAAATGCAAATTATTTTTTATGAAAAATAACTAAGTCTGATTTAACTGATAAAAAGAATGCTGCTTTCAGATGGTAGTTGTAAATAAAATAAAGCCAAAATTAAGGTCATTCCTAAAATAAATGTGTTGGGTCTGGATGCCTGACACCGCTAGTAGGTTAGGACACTGTTAACAAAAAACTCAATGAAACCTGTAGAGAATTTTGTGAGTTTATTTGAGCCAAACTGTCGACATATGCCGGGAAGCAGAACCTCAATGAATTGAGATAATGCTCCGGAGAATGGGAGTTTACACAGTGTTTTTATAAATTTACCATCAAAAGGAAAACACGTAAGTGGGTTACATGAAATTCATTGGTGA
>PVJC01055867.1:0-10069 GCA_004026665.1 Murina feae
CAGCAATTTTTTCGCAGAAATGGCTCTTTGTCTCTAGGGGTTATGATTAGGAAGATATGCTGTCCCCGGAACTGGTGCAGACCTTGTGGTTTCGCTCTGGTAGCTAAGCTGGGGGCAGTTCCTGTTTCTAGCCTAGCGCCTAGCTTTGTTTTCCTTAGGCTATTTTTCAATTCTGCATAAGCTATTTCTTAATCCTACAGTAGGAATGACTGGGGAGTTGTCAATTGGGGAAAAAGGAGATTTATGTAAAACAAGACAATAAAAAAAATTCCTATGTCACATTGTCTCTGCACAACATGGCAAACATTTGCTTACTAAATATTTGTTCTTCCCATCGTCTTGTAAATTGTGTTCTTCCCCTTTTAAGTCCAAGTTTCTTAGCCCTATATCCTTATCTCAAGAAGGCATATAAGCCTGCCTACCTTTGGGTCTCATACTAGTATTCTTATGGGGCATCCAGACATACATAATTATTTTTTTCCAATCCTATTAACCTGTCTTATGCTAATTTGATTCTAGCTAAAGAAACTAGAAGAGTAGAAGGAAAATTTTCCCACCTCAACATATGACTCATTATACTTCAAAACAAACATTTCTATGATGAGTCCATTTATAGGAAAATATGGCTTCTGTTATTTTCCTCTCACAATTTCTCTGAGTAGTTGATTGTGTTAAACTAGGGGTGAGAAGGTTTTTTTCTGCCAAGGGCCATTTGGATATGTATAACATCACTAGAGGCCTGGTGCATGAAATTTGTGCATTGTGGGGGAGTTCTCTCAGCCTGGCCTATATCCTCTCACAGTCTGGGAGCCCTCGGGGGATGTCTGACTGCCATGGAGGTGGGAGAGGGTCCTGCCACCTCCACTGTGATCATCAGCCATGAGCCTGGCTTCTAGCTGAGTGGTACCCCCCTATGGGAACACCCTGACCACCAGGGGGCAGCTCCTGCATTGAGCATCTGCCCCCTGGTGGTCAGTGCATTCATAGCAACCAGTCCTTCTGCCATCAGGCCAAAACTGACTCTCTGGCATCCCTGAGGGGTCCCGGATTTTGAGAGGGTTCAGGCCAGGCTGAGGGACCCCACAGGTGCATGATTGAGGCTGGGGAAAGAAATGGAAGGTTGGCCAGCTGGGGAGGGACCATGGGAGGGCTCCAGGGTGTATCCTGCCTGTTTCGCTCAGTCCTAATCAGCCGAACCCCAGCTGCAAGCTAACCTACCAGTTAGAGCATCTGCCCCCTGGTGGTCAGTAAGTCATAGAGAGTGGTTGAGTGGCTTTAGCATATCATTAGCATATTACACTTTGGTTGAACAGAAGACCAGGTGACTGGACATTTAGCATATTAGGCTTTTATTATACAGGATTTGCAGGCCATACGAAATTGCCAACTTCAAAACTGGCCTGTTATATGTGGTCAAACATTAACTTACCACTAATGCCTTGTTAGGGTCAAACCAAATGATTTTGTGGGCCTTATAGGGCTCGCAGACCAGGCGTTCCCCACCCCTGTGCTAAAACCTGAGTAAAAAAAAAAATCAGCCTGACTGATGATGCCTCTGCTTAAACATTGCTATTTCAAAGCACATATTTCAGTTTGCTGGTTGTTTTTATAGAACAATGGTCTGCACCTATCCCACTTTAAGAGTGACTGTGTTATTACCTCACTTTGTTCCTCTACCCACTTTTTGCTAGTTACCCAGTTCTTTAAATAGCATGTATTTTTCCATTCTGCTGAAGCATGACCAATATGGTTTGATCTTAAAACTCTGGACAACATGGAGATTAAAAAGTATGTATGGGAGACAAATTAGAATGAACTTCTTAACATCTCCAACCATGCTTCCCACCACCTCTGCTGTTTTGTGCACAGAGGAAATGAGTACAGCAAAAGAACAGGAGAAATGAAGTAAAGAGGGGAAATTACAAGGGTTCTGGGGGAGTAATAAAAAATGCAATATAGCACTAAGACTAACTTATAATGCAAAACATTTATATTGACAAAGCACTATAGCCAAAGGTTTGTACAAATGAATAGCATATGTAACATATTGGGACATTTCCTCAAATATGCCAAATTTATGAAGTCTGGCAACAATCCTTCTGATTTTCTTATACCATCTGCTAATTTCCTCTGTGACTTTTAACAACCCAGTGTTCTGAAAGTTGGATCAATGTAAATGTAGAAGATGCTCTATTCCAAGAAATAAAGTTCAAAAATGAAGTTATCTGTCCAGACCAGAAAGTTGTTCATCTACATTCACCCCAAAAACTTGCTATTTGAATTAGGACAAGCTACTCCCCATTTCTAACTTTTTGATTTCTCCGATGTAAAGTGAGTATAATAGGACTAGATGGTTTTTAAAGTTCAATCCAATGCTGTCATTATTTATTCTATAATTGTAATGTTTAACAATTACCTAGAGCTATAAATTTTCACAATTTTTCAAAATAAGTAAAAAAGGGAAAAAGGTCCTTATCCCCCCATTTCCCCCACACCCCCACTCATACCCTCAACCGCTGGTGTCTGTATCCATTGGTTAAGCTTATATGCATGCATACAAGTCCTTTGGTTGATATTTCCCCTTACCCCCACCCTCATAGGAATATCTTTTCCAATATAGCTCCTAGGGCAATGAAAACTAAGGAGAAAATAAACAAACAGGACTACTTCAAAAGAAAAAGCTTTTCCACAGCAAAAGAAATCACCAACAAAACAACAAGAAAGCCCACTGCATGGGAGAACATATTTGCCAATGTTATCACTGATAAGGGTCTAATCCCTAAAATGTATATGGAACTCATACATCTTAACAAAAGGAAGATAAACAATTCAATCAAAAAATGGGCTAAGGATTAAATAGACACTTTTCAATGGTAGACATACAGAAGGCCAAGAGACATATGAAAACATGCTCTAAGTCACTAATCATCTGAGAGATGAAAATAAAAAAAAAACAATGAGGTACCATCTCACACCTGTCAGAATGGCTATCATCAACAAGAAGAGGATGAGGAGAAAAAGGAACCTTCGTGCACTGCTAGTGGTAATGCAGACTGGTGCCGCCACTATAGAGTACAGTGTGGAGTTTCCTCAAAAAAAAAAAAATGAAAATGGAACTTCCATTTGACCCAGTGATCCCACTTCTAGGAATATATCCCAAGAAACCATAAACACAATCAGAAAGGATATATGCACCCCTATGCTCATAGCAGCACAATTTATGATAGCTAAGATTTGGAAACAGACTAAGTGCCCTTCAGCAGATGAGTAAATTAAAAACTGGTACTGCTACACAATGGAATACTACCCTTCTGTAAAAAAGAAAGAACTTTTACCATTCACAACAGCATGGATGGACATGGAGAGCATTATGCTAAGCAAATAAGCCAGTCAGAGAAAGATAAATATCACATGATCTCACTAATTTGTGGAATATAATGAACAACATAAACTGATGAACAAAAATAGATCCATGGACAGAGAAGCATTGAACAGACTGTCAAATTTCAGAGAGAAGGCAGGCAGTGGGTAAGAGATCAACCAAAGGACTTGTATGCATGCATATAAGCATAACCAATTGATGCAGACAGTAGGGGGGTGAGGGCATGTGCTGGGTTGTGGGAGTGGCCAGAGGGAGCTCAATGGGGGAATTACATACTATATGTAATACTTTTAACAATAGAGAATTTTTTAAAAAGACATAATACATTGTAAGTTTAGCTAGATATAAACCAGATAGGATAGGGAACAATTTATTGTTAAATAATAAATGCTCTTAAGAAACCAACAGCATTATGCTAAGCGAAATAAGTAGGTCAAAAAAGATAAATATCACATGATCTCACTCATATGTAGGATATAATGATCAACATAATTTGATGAATAAAAATGGATTCAGAGACAGAGAAGCATTTATCAGGTGCTCAAACCTCAGAGGGAAGGTAAGGGAGGGAGGGTTAAAGGGGAGAGATCAACCAAAGGATTTGTATGCATGCATATAAGCATAACAAATGGACACAGACACCAGGAGGGTGAAGGGTGAGGGCATGAGCAGGGGTGAGGGGGGCAATGGTAGGATAAGGACACATATGTAATACTCTCTAATCTAATAAAAGAGTAATATGCAAATTAACCCTCACTCCATTACACCCAAACCATGCCCACCATCCAAGCCACACCTACCAGCCAATCAGAGTGATAATATTAAAATTAACCCAGCCAAGATGGCGGTCTGCAACCACAGAGCTAGAGCAAACAGGAGGCCAGTGATCAGGGAAACTGCCTGCCTAGGCTGGCTGTGGCCTCCGCTCAAGGCAACAAAGTTTGAATTATAGAAGCCACAGAGCTGAAGCAAACAGGAGGCTTCATTGCCTGCCTAGGCAGGCTGTGGCTTCTGCTCAAGGCAACAAAGTTTCAATTATAAAAGTTAAATAAATCCCAAAAACTTGCTTCCAGCCAACCTCACTGGGACTTTGGGTCAATGGGAACTGTGGCAAGCCTGCAAACAGCCATCAGCCCCTTATCCAGGCTGGCCAGGCATGCCAGCAGGCAGACATCCCCCGAGGGGTCCCAGACTGTGAAAGGGCACAGGCTGGGCTGAGGGACCCCCCTGAGTGCACAAATTTTTATGCACCAGGCCCCTAGTATAAAGGAAAATAAGAAACAAACAAACAAAATAAATGGATAAAGTTGTGATACATATATGCAATGAAATATTGCCATAAAAATACTTGGCCACAAAAAAATCAATTCATACCATTTGTAACAACATGGATAAACCTAAAGGTATTGAGCTAAGTGAAATAGGTTGGACATAGAAAGACAAGGACTAAGGAAATGAAGAAAGACAAATACCATATGATTTCACTTATATGTGGAAATCTAAAAATCAAAATAAAAACAAACAAGATAGAAGCAAACCCACAGATATAGAAAACAAAACTGATGGTTCCCACATGGGAGGAGATTTTGAGCACTAGATGAAAAAGGTGAAGGTATTAAGAAGTACAAATTGGCAGTTACAAAGTAATCACAGAGATGTAAATTAGAGCTTAGGGAATATCTAATCTAATAAAAGAGAAACATGCAAATTGACTGCACCTCTGCTACACCCCAAGCTATGCCCACCAGCCAATCAGAGCAAATATATGCAAATTAACCCAACCAAGATGGCAGCTGGCAGCCACAGAGCTGGAGCAAGTAGGAGATTTGGTTGCCCCGGTGATGGAGGAAGCCAAGCTTCACATCTGCCCTGGCCAGCTGCGGCCTCCACTCAAGGCAACAAAGTTTCAATTATAGAAGATAAATAAATCCCAGATACCTGCTTCCAGCCATCCTTGCTGGGAGCTTGAGTGGCTGGGGGTTGTGGCCAGCCTGCAAACAGCCATCAGCCCCTCACCCAGACTGGCCAGGCACTCCAGCGGGACCCCCACCCTGATACGGGACACCCTTCAGGGCAAACCAGCCAGCCCCCACCCATACACCAAGCCTCCATATTATATAATAAAAGGGTAATATGCAAATTGACAGCAGAAAGACTGAGAATGACTGGTCACTAAGACACAGACTGACCACCAGTGTGGTCAATGCAGGAGCTGCCCCCTGGTGGTCAGTGTGCTCCCACAGGGGCAGCTCTGCTCAGCCACCAGCCAGGCACTCCTGCCTCCTCAGCAGCGCTAAGGATGTCCAACTGTAGCTTATGCCTGCTCCCTGCTGGCAAGTGGACATCCCTCGAGGGCTCCCGGGCTGCCAGAGGGATATATGACTGCCAGCTTAGGCCCAATCCCCCAAGGAGCGGGCCTAAACCAGCAGGTAGATATCCCCCGAGGGGTCCCAGACTGCGAGAGGGCACAGGCCAGCCTGAGGGATCTCTCCAAGTGTACAAATTTTTGTGCACCAGGACTCTAGTATTTAACAATATTGTAATAACAATACATTGTTTCAGATAGTTTCAAGATTTACCAGAGGATCACTTTTAAAATTATATATATCTAACCACTATGGTGTACACCTGAACCTAATATAATATTGAATGTCAACTGTAATTGAAAAGTAAAAAAATTTTAAAGTAATCAGTTAATATAGCAATCACATCTAATATGGATGTTAGAATCTATCAGCAAAATAACTCAAAGTTTGTAGTAACACAATTGACAAAGGAAGGGGAAATAAAGAAAAACCTTTTGTATCCAGAAATGATACACATTAAATCACTTCAAACACACCCCGGTAAATCTCACCTTACTTTGGCAATTGTTGGTGACCATTGTTAATATACACCTGCCTGATCCCTGATTCCATATGCTATAGGAAGATCTTCCCATCAATAGTCCATGCACCTTTACAAAGAATCAAGTTATCTAGCCCTTTCAAAATAGAGGTGTATTGGTAAAAACAAATCTATATAACAAAGGGGAAACTAACCTATGCTAATCAATACAATCATCTGTTCATAGATCTGAATGGACACTATTGATAGCCAGGAATCTAATGAAAATAGTATCAAAGAAAATAATCAAGATCAATAAAAAGGAATAACCCTGAGGGGACAGAAATAGGAGAAAGGAAAACTGGGATGAAGAAATAATTAGGAGGCTAAAGACAACTTTATAAATTGTAATTTATCTAATAGATATTCTAAAAGATATGGCATCCATAAGAAAGCACACACTGATACATGAAAAGGAAAGCAAAGAACAAAAAAGAGTTCTTGTACATTATAATTATAATGACCCTCCAAAACTTGTTTTTTAAATCAATGGACAGGATGCATAATAATATAGTCATGGTGGAAATAACTATCAATCTGCAAAATGAATTCATGGAAATTTCCAAGATCATAGAGAAAAGAGACAGAAAGATGGAAATTATGAGAAATTAGTTAACAGAATTTAAGGATAGACAGGATTCCAACAAGAACAGGTATTTAAAACAAGTTCCAGAATAAAAGAATAGAGGCAACAAAAGTAAAAAATAATAGAAGAAAGCTTCCCTCAACTAAAAAGTCAATACTTCATAGTAAAAGGCTTTGCCGAGTACCAATTAATGGGGGGAAAGTACACACAGCATTCTGAAATTTCAGAAAGCCATAACAAAAGAGAAAAAAAGAGAAGAAAAATGTATTAATAGAGAAAAAGTTGCAACTCAATAGGTGCAGAGGCCCTGTGCCCTTTTAAATCCTGCCTAGAAGTATAAATTTTAAGAACCTATATTTTAAAGACCAAACCCTATAGGCAATATCATGAATAGATCAACTCTCATCTTGATTTATAGATTTATATAATCCCAATAAAAAACCAACTGTTTGTATGAGATTGTGAGAGTGTATATGAGTGTGTGTATGTGGTGTGTGTGTGTGTGATTTTAAATTCTGAATCTAAGACATCCTATATAATAAAAGGGTAATATGCCAATTGACCCTAATGGTAGACTGTCCAGGAATGACCAGTCACCATGTTGCACACTGACCACCAGGGGGTAGATGGTCAACATAAGAGCTGCCCTCTTTGTGGTCAATGTGCTTTCACATGGGGAGCACCACTCAGCCAGAAGCTGGCTCATGGCTGGTCAGTACAGTGGCAGAGGCAGGAACCTCTCCTGCCACTGCAGCAATGCTAAGGATGTCCCACTAATGGCTTAGGCACATTTGGGCATCCCCCAAGGCCTCCTGAGCCACCAGAAGGATGTCTGACTGCCAGTTTAGGCCCAATCCCCCGGAGAGTGGGACTAAGCCATCAGTTGGACATCCCTTGGGGGGGGGGGGGTCCAAGATGTAGGAGGGTGCAGGCCGAGCTAAGGGACCTCTCTGAGTTCACAAATTTTCATGCACCAGACCTCCAGTGTCAATAGAATATTATGTTCATACTAGAGGCCCAGAGCACAAAAATTCATGCACTGGGTGGTGGGGGGGTTCCCTTCGCCTGGCCTGCCTCCTCTCACAGTCCAGCAGCCCTCAGGAGATGTCCCACAGGGAGCCGGCCTAAGCCACAGTATGGCCTCCCTCTGAAGGAGGCAATCAAGCCTAAAAGGGGAAGGTGCTGCCCCCATCACCCCGCTGCTGCTGCTGCCTCTGGCCTCCCTCTGCAGGACCTGACTGGGCCGATCAGTGGATGGTGCTGCTCCCATCACTCCACTGCTGCTGACACTGCCTGCTGCCAGCCCTCCTCGGCCTTCACAGCTGCCACAGCTTTGTCCTAAAGGACGTCCAGAAGCTGCCTGGTCTATCTGGTCTAATTAGCATATTACCTTTTTATTAGTATAGATTATAATATAAATAATTTATTATATATTAATATAATAACTAGTCATATATTGATAAAAGTATAAATATTAATGTGGTATATTACTATAATAATATCAATCCTATCTAATAAAAGAGAAATATGCAAATTATGTGTCACTCTATCACAAAGATGGCTGTCCCATGGCCACAAGATGGCGGCGCCCAGTCCGGCTCAGTCCCACCACTAAAGTGGTCAGGCCTGTTAGCCAGGAAGGTGGCGGGGAAGGTGGGGGTCCTGAGGAGCAGAACAGGAGATCAGAAGCAGCTGGGGTCCCATGCCCAGGCCAGAAGACTTTGTTAGTGGCCTCTGGCATGCGCAAGGGTGGAGCCAGTGATCGGAGGGGCAGGGGCAGAGCCAGTGATAAGAGTGATATGAGGCCCTACCCAGGTATAAGGCTTAGGCCAGAGGCCTCAGGCCTGGGAAGGGACAAGGCCGGAGATTGCAGGGGCCTGGGCTCTACAGAGCCAGTGATTGAAGGGGCAGCGGCGGAGCCTGTGATCGCAGGGGTCTGGGCACAGGTGGAGCTGGCAATGAAGGGGTCTGGGGATCCTCTGCCCAGGCCTGTAGCCTTGGTCACAGGCTACAGTGGGGCATGGGTGGAGCTGGCAATGGCAGGGGCCGAGCCAGTGATCAGAGTGAACTACAGAGGAAACACCTTTTCTTAGCGCTCATTGGCTAAGCTTCCTGTATGCCACTGGTAATATTCTTAGTAACTTGGGTACTAAGAATCCAAAAAGATGATCTAGGGTTTTTCCACCACACTCCTGAAGAAAAAAAATGAAGATCCACTGCTGGAGGGCTAAGAAATGTCATATCCTGCCCTAGCCAGTTTTGTTCAGTGCATAATGCCTCAGCCTGCTGACTGCAGGGTCTGGGTTCAATTGTGACCAAGGGCATGTACCTAGGTTGCAGGCTCCTCCCTGGTTGGGGCCCAGGTCAGGGCTCATGCAGGAGGCAACCAATCAAAGTGTTCCTCTCACTTTGATGTTTCTCTCTGTCTTTCCCTTTCTTTTCCACATTCTCTAAAAATCAATGGAAATACATCCTCAGGTGAGAATTTAAAAAAAGAAAGAAATGTCATATCCTATGAAAGACACATCTTGAAAATTCCTAAAGAAAGTTGTTATTTTTTCATGGTGAAGGGACTGGAGTCCGTGTTGATGAAAACACCTTGGTGGTGCGGTGACTGGCAGTGGCTGCAGCAGGGGGGTCATGGGGCTGGTGGCTTGCCCTGATTAGCTTTTTGCCTTAGGGGAGCAGGGAGCAGGCCTAAGCCATCAGTAGGACACCCCCTGAGGGATCCCAATATGTGAGAGGGGTCAGGCTGGGCTGAGGAACCCCCCCCCCCAGTGCACAAATTTTGTGCACCAGGCCCCTGGTATTATATAATACTAATAATATACTAAAGTTAGAGGAAAATTTAATAAGTTAATGGAATATACTGAAGAGCCCAAAAATAGGCCCAGGCAAATATAAATACTGAAGAATAGCAGAGTAGTTAAGGAAAAGAGAATCTATTCAATAAATGATGATGGAACAGCTGAGTATCCATATGGATACTGCACATAGTGTGTACAACTAGCAAGTAACAACTGAAAAGCCCCTTATGAGATTATTTCATCAGTGTACATTCACAAATCTCCATGCAGAAATGTGTTCAGGTATTCTCCATTGTCTGGATTGTCATGTGAATGTATATTGGCTTCTGGCCCTAACTGTATATGATATAATTTAGAAGCTCCAAGGACTAATTCTAAGGTTAGAGGTTTCTATTGAAGGTCTCAATA
>PVJC01055868.1:0-10086 GCA_004026665.1 Murina feae
AGCAAAAGAAAGCAATGACAAATAAACATTCGATTGGTGAATACATCAAACAGTTCCACATTGTATTTGGAGTGATTTAAGTAAGTGTCTTGTGAAAGACACAAGCCAAGGACATAAAACATTACAAGACAATAGAAGTGTGTTCCTCCCCATATACTGTGGGGCACACTCCCATGTAATTAGAGTACATTTCCTACTCCCAAATGCCAGTGTTAGACAAGAAAAAGGTTAAGATAGCTTCGGAATTGAAAACATTTTAAGAAAAACAAGTAAAAATAAAAATAATCTGGGCATTAGGGAAGGAAAAACCAAGTAGTCTAATGAACAAAGCCGTCACTTCTAGCCCCTGTTTCCCTCTTCCTCCTCCTCAGCTGCCTTGGCCCTGACCCCAGTCCCTGGGACACTCACCATGCCTGGCCCCTGCATTCCCCAGGAGGAAGATGGGGAGGTTATGGTGGGGGTAGCTCTGGGCCATCTTCTCTATGCTGCCCCCTTATGGAAGGATCTGAAAGTGCCCAGAGAGTGCACCATTCCTACCTGAAGGCATATTTCCAGGACCTTCTGGCCTAAGGCTATTGAAGAAGGGGCTTTCTTTATAGAGCTGCCCATGTCTTCTTGAAGCTCTTCCAATAGCAGCCAGCACCCTTATAGCACCCAGCATCCTTATGGCAGCCAGCATTCTTAGAGCAGCCAGCATTCTTAGAGCAGCCAGCATCCTTATAGCTCAACTCACCTTTGATAGCCCTCAGGACACTACGGTGTGCCCACCTCAGGAGAGAGTGGTCCAGAATGAGTTTGCCAGCAGTCAAGCACAATTCAGCTCAGCTTCAACTCAGACCTCGTCCTTCACTTCCCACCTCTCGGGGTCACTACTGTCATTATCCCACACATGTATTGATCACCTCCGTAAGTTGCATTATTAGAAGCAGGTAGTACACAGAAGCTGCTCCAGATAAGTCCTTTCTCTGGCTGCAAGATACCAATCTTCTCTGTTTAATCCTTTTCCCAACCCAATGAGGATCCTGGGTAGGATCAGAGGAAGGATTTCCCACCCTTGCCATCTTGGCCCCTAATTTCTGTTTGTCTAGGAGCATCGCCTCTTAGTGGCTTTCACAGCACGTGTCAAGGGCCTGGAGCTCAGATTCTGCCCACCACATGCCCACCTAGAGCAGGTGTCAGCAAACCGTGACCAACGAGCCCAATCTGGCCTACCTCTTAAATATATATATAAATTAAGCTTTGTTGGAACACACCACACCCATGAATTTACATATTGTCTATGGCTACTTTCCTGCTACAATGGCAGAGTTGAGTAGCTGAGACAGAGATGATTGTGACTTGGAAAACCCAAAATAGGTGCTATCTGGCCCTTTGTAGAAAAAAAAAATCTACTGATCCTTGGCTTAAAGATAAGATATAAGGAAGAAGGAGAAGTCCTTCCAATGCAGTATGGGGAAGCAGAGATCACCAGCTGGTTCTACAGGCAGGTAAATTCAGGAGAGGAAAGAATAAGATAAGGGTGAGAAAGTTGGTTATGGAACAAAGGGGACTATGTAGTAATGAATTGCTTTGATACAGGCTGCTGTTGCTTAAGCTGTAGTATGTAATAACTCCTCTAATTTCAATTGAAGTTGCCCCTAATACTGTGCCATGTCTTTCTCATCACAAAAGTCATGAAACTCAGTGATGGGAAACTCAACTCATTTCTTTGAAATGATCCCCATTTTCCCATGGCTGTGCCCTGCTAGCTGTTTGTTACGATTTCAAAACTGAACTGTCCTTCGGGGTATGACCTTTCATTTTTTAAGTGTTGATTCTGCTGTGAGTGATTAGGTCCTCCTTCCCTAGGTACCAGAGCCCCCTTATTCCTTTGAATGTGTTGAGCTTTTCTGGGCCACCAGCTACATGTGAAATATCCCAGATGGACCCACACTACGCAGTTTATCTGCCTTTCTGTCATGAGAGAAGCACAAAGGAAGGCAGAGGGTGAAACCCAGGCTTTTGACCAATGCATCTCGCTCTGCAAGGACAGCAGAGAGTTCAGGAGCCACTCATTTTCTGTGGATAAGTGACTCCATCTCTGCTAAGGCTGTCAGTCAGACTCAGCTCTGTGACCACTCATGTTTGTGATTGTGAGCAAACCCTTTCCCAGAGTTTCTGTACAGAAGTGCGCAGCGAAGCCCGCCCGTTGGTCTGAGACCCGGACCCCTTTCGCTGTCAGGCTCAGAACTGTGCCATCCAGATGGGCACTATTTCTCATCTGCACAAAAGCACCCAGTGGGCAAGTGGAAGTCCTGTCCCTTCCTCTCTCTGAGCTTCAGTTTCATCAGCTAGGAGAAACTGAGCTCGATGGTTTCCAAGGCATCTCCTAGCTCTTTGATTGAAGGCCTTTGGAGACAGCCATGCGTTCTCTTCATGCTCTGTGGTGCTCCCCTGCCTGGCGTGCCTTTGAAGCCAGCAGGGAAAGCCATGTGCCAGGAAATCCATGGGGCTTGGGGAGAGGAGAGCTCCCAGTTGCTCTGAGGACAGGGCTCTGAAGGCTGGGAGTAACAGTGTCAAGGCAAATCACAACTATGGGAGGTCAGAGGGAGGTGTCAGACCAAAGGCAAGTGTGGCTAGGTCTGGCCTGATACTGCTCAGCATGGGAACATTCTGATTCAACCATTAGTTTTTATTGTACTTTACCCTATCTATTCGTTAATCCATTTTACATGCGTTTTGAAACACATTACTGTTATCTGCACTCTTTTCCTTAAATACTTTAGCATGCAGATCATCGACTAGAATTCAATCGCTAAATGCTTTCTCATCATTACCTCGTGTGATCTAAACCGCACAAGGTTAGGTGTGACCTGCTCTGTCTCTAGTTGGCAGGTGAGGAAACGAAGGCTCACTGAAGTTAGGCAACCTCTCCAACACCACAGAGCTGGAAGGTTCTGCACCGAAAATTCAAACCCAGACCTTACCCAGGTGATACTGCTCTTAAAAGCTATGCCCCAGTGCCTCCCCACACTGTCTTGAATATGGCTAGTTTAACTGCTAGGGCAATGAGGTTGTAGGGTGAGGGGGAGCTTTCTTATCTGTTCAGAATTAGTCCAGGGTTTCTCAGCTTTGGCATTCTTGATTGACATTTAGGGCCAGAGAATTTGTTGTAGGGGACTATCCTGAGCATCGTAGAATGACAGTAGCACCCTCATCTCAGTTTCACAACCACAGATATCTCTACATTTTGCTAAAGATCCCTTGGGAGACAAAATTGACCATGGTAAAGTGAGAATCACTGACATAAACTGATGTTAATTTACCACTAAAGGAAAAATCTCTACATCTGTAATTTCTTTATTGTAATCGTAATCCTTTTTTTTTTTTTTTTTTGGCATCGAAATTCTATTATTAATGACTTGGCCCCTTCTCCCTGCCTGGCTGACATCCTGACCTGTGTTCACCTTGCTGGCATCTTCCCCAACTCTCCAGACATCCTCCCTTTGAGTGTGGAGTCTCCCGAGGAACTATTAAGAGCCAACCAGCTATGCAAACAATGTGCTCTTCTTTGTGCTAAGTGCCTCTGCTCAGGCAGGAAAATGCTTCAGTGGCATGAACATATGGCACGAACCTGGTCTCTGAAAACCATGCTGGGCTTCTAACAAGCGAGGAGGGGACAGGCTGTGCTGAGCTCCGGAAGCTTAAAGAACAGCACCTCCCCAGGCCCAGGAACAGCTGGGCTGGGGTTTCTCAGGAATCTCGATGCCACACAAACCAAGGCTTTGCAGGGAGAAGGGCTGGTGCCTTTAAGCCATAGCGTTTTGTGCTTTAATAAAACACCCTGCAGACCTTGACATCTGCCACCGAGAAAGTCCTGGAGCAGCCACATGGCCCCACGCTGGCCCTTACCTCAGCTTCCTGCTGAGCTATGCCTTCTGTTAGGTAAGAGAATGTGGGCAGCTCCGCAGTGACCCGCTGCATTCTGCAGGCACAGCAGCCTACGGGCGGGGCCCATCACTCTGAGAGTTCTAGGTCAATAAACCATCTTGGGTGTTGGTCACAGAGCAGGTGTCTGAGTGGCTCAGCAGTTCACTTTCATAATGCCAGGTGGCGAAACGTGTAAGAGGTTATTGGCATAGTTTGCCTGCGAATTTTCGTAGTCGTGCCTCCAGCGGGACATCTTCGTCCTGGGCGATGTCAGCGTGGAGATGGTTCATGGATTTTTTTAAGTAAGTTGTTTTTTTTTTTTTTGTTTTTTTTTTGTAAAGGACATACATTTTTGGAGCCAACTAACATCACCAGGAAACATCTTTAGAAGTTCAGTTCAGTGAGCTGTTCTTATGAAAGGATTTGTAAGCCTGTCCTGAGCCTTGGACAGTGTGAGGCGTACGCTTATGCCTGTGGCACAGGTGCTCCAACAGTGCTTTCTCCATGAGGAAAGATCAATGGGGCTTAAAGCCAGGCGAGCTCATTTCAAATCCAGTTCCGTTACTTTCCACAAGGAAGGCATGCCTGAGTTCCTGAAGGCCTGTGAGCCTGTGTCCTTGTCCTGGAGAAAGGAGTCACAGTGCCTACAGAGTGGCGTTGTGGTACAGGTTAGAGATAATGTGTTTGAAGTTGCAAAGCATGAAAGACACTTGATTAATTGCATTGTTAGTATTACCTCGATGTCCTCATACGAACTATTCAGAAAAACAGATACTGAGTCTGGGATCCTGCTGATTAAATGACTCTAGTTATTAGTCTGTTACACCTGGAACTCTATTTCACTCTTAGGACTGGATATGGATGTTTTCCATTTCGAAATACCTCCTTTCAATCCTCATTTGATATGAAGTGATAACTCAACTTTCAGGAACCTAAATTATTTACACCTAACATTCCAAAGGCTCCAGCTCATGCCACAAGCATGTATGAAGCACCTACTGAGTACCAGCCACTGATCTAGGGGCTAGAGACCCAATGCTGCTAGTTTCCATGTCATGGCTGCCCCAGCCATGTCTCCAGGGAGAATGTATGCCATTCAGTGTTGGAGCTGTCAGTTGTGAACAGGTTTTGTTTCACGGTCTGTACCAGGTGCTCAGGGAAGCAGGGTATAGCCATGAATAGGAACAGGGGGATGTGGTGATGTGGTTTATGTGTTGGGTTACTGACACATGAGTGATTGACTTGGAGACAAAATACAAACTCATGAGAGCTATCATGGCGATCCAAGGATTGCTTCAGAATCAATTTATGGATGAATAATTCCTTAAGACTTATTAAGGGACGTTGATAGCACACATGCCTGGAACAGGCTCTTGAATGAAGGAAAAGGCTGCTGTGTGCACCATTCACATTGTGGAGATAGTGTTCACCCTGTGTGGTCAGCACCTCTGCCAAGCAGTTCACACACCCCATCTCATCCAACCCTTCCAGCACTCCACCATTTAAATTATATTGTCTCCATTTTGCAGGCATGGGGCTTGGGACACAGTGAGGTCATTACCTGTCTGAGTTAACAGTGCGAGTCAGTGAGGGGCACTCACCGTTGGATGCAGACTCTCGGACTCCGGAGGGTCTGCTTGGAGAACAGGAGAAAACAGCCCCTTGCAAATTGGACTTGATGGTTTGGGTCTCATCTTGTCTTTATCCAAATGCTTATGTCTTGGGAGTCAAAAAGGAGAAATGAGGACAGTGAAATGATTGCTTTTCATTCATGAAGAGCTTCCCTTCACAAACTCTATAAGCCCCTTGCCCTGTTTTCTCCTTCCTGACTACCTCCTACTCTTAGCTCTTCTTTCTCTTCTCTTCAAGAGAAGCCGGGATTAAAGATCCCAGAAAAACCCACCTGGTAGAGAAGCTGTATGTAATATTACACCATATGTCCTATTAACACAAAATTAAAGGTGACAACCCTGGACCCGCTGAAGTGCGGGGCTGCTGTTGCAGGAGCTGCTGTTGTCGCTATGAGCAGCTTCTCCGTGGGGAGATCACGTCCAGCTCCGATGTGCTGTTTTCTCTTATAACTCATTTTCAGTCTCTGTCCATCCCTGAGTCAGCAGTAAACTGACGGACACGGTGTCATGTCGGTGTCTTCTCAAGACTCGCTGGTTGTGAAGTAACAGGCCCTTCCGCCCACCGCCCCGCTTGGCACTTCATGCCCCTGTGTGATCACAGGAATCCACGGGAGGTGGGTTGACTGACTGCTCCTGGCGGCTCGCTCCTCATAAAGGCAATTTATTTCGCAATCAACTTTTTATTACAGCAGCTCAGCCCAGAGAACTACAAAAGGTGAAAGAAAAATGTATGTCACAGGTTAAGAAAACTGTGAGTAGCAAAGAATACAGTTTCACAGAGGGTTGTGAGTGACATGACTTTGGAAGGGGCAGCAGTAGGACTGCTTGGGAAACATCTTGCTCTCAGGCTGAATACTTCTGTCTGCATTTCAGAATCTGTGGGATATTTAGAGATAATTCACTCAGGTGCATAACAGCTTTCGTTCTGTTTATCTTTTTTAAAGAAAGAAGGGGATGACTGAGGAAAAGATTTATATTTCTGAGTTATCTGCTTGATTTCCTTAATGCTAAGTGAAATCAACCAACCAACCAGAGAAAGACAGGTGTCCCATGATCTCACTCATGTGTGGAATCTAATGAATAAAATAAACGGACAAACAAAATAGATCCAGAGACACAGAAGCACGGAACAGACTGGCAAATCTTAGAGGGAAGGGGAGGGAGATGAGAGGGGGACATTAACCGAAGAACTTACATTCATGTGTGAGTAACCCATGGACACAGATAATAGGGTGGCGAAGGCCTGGGGGTGGGGGAATGGGGAGGAGCAGGCTAGAAAGGGTTAATGTGAGGAAAAAGGAGGACATCTGTAATACTTTCAACAATAAAGATAAATTTAAAAAAAAATAAAAGAAAGGAGGGGATGAGTGAGGAAAAGATTGAATGAGTTACGTGCTTGATTTCCCTAACTCCCTCCAATGATCCTGAAAGGAAGATATTATGATTTTGATTTTATTGGTGGTGGAACTGAGGTCTTCAGAACTCACATGGCCCAGGGTGTGTGTGGCATAGCCCATGCTCTTTCTATAGTATTATATATTTGGACACTCAGGGAAAGGCCACTTCCTTCAACAGAAGAAGGAACAATTCTTTTTTTTTGCCTTTTTAAAAAATTTAATTTATTGGGCGTGACATGGTTAATAAGATTATATAGGTTTCAAGAGTACATTTCTATGATACATCATCTGTATATTGCACTGTGTGCCCACCACCCAAAGTCAAATCTTCTGTCACCATATATTTGACCTCCTTTTACCTTTTACTCCCCTGCACCCCCTTTCCTTATGGTGCTCACCATACTGTTGTCTGTGTCTATGAGTTTTTGTTCGTTTTTTTTTTTTTTGTTCATTTCTTGCTTTCAGTTTTATATCCTACATTAGAATGAAATCATATGGTTCTTTAACTTTCTCTGCCTGACTTATTTGGCTGAGAATGATAGTCTCAAGATCTATCCATGTTGTCACAAATGGCAGTATTTTCACTTTTACTATGACTGTGTAGTATTCTGTGTTAATAATAGTAATATCCCCTGCAGATAAATAAAAAACAACAATAACAGGTATTTAATGAGTAATTACCCTGGCCTAGACATTGTAATAGATGCTATATTTTCATAGCACTTCAGTGAAGAAGGTACCATTTTTATCCTTGACAAATGGTGAAGCTCAGGTGAGAGATAAATGACCTCCCCAAGGTCACACAGTTGTTACAAGTGCCCCTTCTTTGTACTCTTATGGTTTTTTTCTCTGTTAGGCTTTAAACTTCCAGAAGGGAGGGATTGTCCCTAAATAACTTCTTCATTCCTAGAAGTCCCTACTGCAGTAGGTGCAGGCTGGACATTTGAACAGGTGAATGTCAACTACCCCTGGAGTCTGCCCTCCTTGATCTTTGGTCCCCTCATAGTTCTGACAACCCTGTTTTATAAGGTAGACATATGGGGAAGAAGAGCGTGTTGGGAAATTGTCTTCTGTAAAACATAGAACCTACAGCTATCATGTATATACTAGAGGCCCGATGCATGAAATTCATGGAAGGGGCTTGGCCCTCGTGGCCCCGCTGCCTTGCCTCGCAGCCCCACTATCCCGCCCACTCGTCATTTTGGAAGGTCATTCCCCTGTTCAGTCTAATTAGCATATTAACTCTTTGTTTTATAGGACTAGAGGCCCGGTGCACAAAATTTGTGTCTGTGGGAGGGGGATCCCTCAGCCTGGCCTGCACCCTCTCACAATCTGGGACTCGTTGGCAAATTGGCAGTCAGACATCCCTCTTGCAATCTGGGAATGGTGGCTCCTAACCGTTCACCTGCCCGCCTGATCACCCCTAACCATTCTGCCTGCCTGCCTCATCACCCCTAATCACTCACCTACCTGCCTGATGGCCTCTAATTACCTTTGCCTTGGCTCTTGCCACCGCTGCTTCATCCAGAATGACGTCTGGAAGGTCCTTTGGCTGTCCAGTCTAATTAGCATATTATGCTTTTATTATAAATTATCATAGACTAGAGGCCCGATGCACAAAAATTTGTGCACTCAGGGGGGTCCCTCAGCCTGGCCTGTGCCCTCTCGCAGTCTTGGACCCCTTGGGGGATTCCACCTGCTGGCATGTCTGGCCGGCCTGGATGAGGGGCTGATGCCTGTTTGCAGGCTTGCCAAGCTCCCCCGTGGGGACCCTCACCCCATGGGTGTGTGGCCAGCCTGGGAGAGAGGCTGAGGGCCATTTTCAGGCTGCCCACAGCCACTTCAGGGTTCGGGTCCCTACTGGGGTGCCTGGCTGGAAGCAGGTATCTGGGGTTTATTTATCTTCTATAATTGAAACTTTATAAGCCTTGAGTAGAGCTCAGGGCCCGCAGGGCCCTGGCTTCCTCCATTGCCCAGGGCAACTCCAGATCAGTGGCTGCCACAATCTTAGTTGACTTAATTTGCATACTTGCTCCTGATTGGTTGGTGGGCATGACTTGTGGGTGTAACGGAGGGTTGATTTGCATACTGCTCTTTTATTAGATTAGATGATAGGAATGGAACATTCATTCCTTTGTGTGTGTGTGTCCCTCAATGTCAGTGGTCCAAGATACTACCTTGACCTTTGACTCTTCCATCACAATACAAGGCTTCCTCATAGTCACCACATCAAGGCAAATGGGTGCTGGGATCACTTAAGAGACATATTTCACTTCTGGTCACATCCTATTAGCTGAAATGAGTCATATGCCCCAAGACTTTAAAGTAGGTGGAGAAGTCTTAACTTTTGTGCTCAGGAGAGGAAAGTCAGATGTAAGTAACACCAGAAGACTCTACCTCAGTGTAATTGTTATTTATATCATTTCTACTACTGAGTCAGCAATTATTAAAGGTGACAGTTATAATACTATGGTATTTTTTCAGAATAGTTTCATGGATTTGCAGTTTCATTAGACATGTGATATTAATTATTTTTCTTTTTTTTATTACATAAAGTTTTACAAAGATTATCACATATATCTCTTTTTTTTTCTTTTTCCCCCTGCCCTTCCCCCAGCCTCCCCTACCCCCCAGTGTTTTGTGTCCATTAGTTATGCTTAAATGCATGATGCATGCACCAAAGTCCCTTGGCTGATCTGTTATGCTGCCCTCCCCCTCCCCGCAATGTTCCTGTCCTTGTTGCTGTAATTTGACAGTCTGTTTGATGCTGCTCTGCCTCTGTATCCATTTTTGTTCAACAGTTTATAATGGTTATTATTATCCATAGATGAGTGAGGACATGTGGTATTTTTCTTTCATTGACTGGCTTATTTCACTTAGCATTATGTTCTCCAGTTCCATCCATGCTGCTGCAAATGCTAAGAATTCCTTCCTTTTTACAGCAGCATAATATTCCATTGTGTAGATGTACCACAGTTTTCTAATCCATTCATCTGCTGATGGGCACTTAGGCTGTTTCCAAATTTTTGCTATGGTAAATTGTGCTGCTATGAACATAGGGATGCATATGTCCTTTCTGATTGGTGTTTCTGGTTTCTTAGGATATATTCCCAGAAGTGGGATCACAGGGTCAAAAGGGAGATCCATTT
>PVJC01055869.1:0-10063 GCA_004026665.1 Murina feae
GCTGGCCGCTATGGGTGGGTGGCAGGCTGCAGGCCAAAGGTTGGGCAGGAATAGGCTGAGCTGAGGGACTCCCGAGTGCACAATATATTGTGCACCGGGCTCCTAGTAAAATATATTAAAAAAAAAAAAAAGAGGGGTGAGATGTGCCAAAAGGGTGGTAGGCCTTCGGGGAGCTGAGGGACAGGAGGGGGGTACCTGCAGACGCAGGCAGGGAGCATCGGGCAGTGTCTCAGAAACAGTGCCTGCAGGTGACGGAGGAAAAGGAACGGGGGTTAGCGGAGAGAGCAGAGCAGACGTGTGAAACCCACATGCAGGAGTGGGAGGCGGCCTGGGGCGTTTGCCACAGAGACAGAAGTGCGCTGCATTGATGTGTTGCTTTTCTTTTTAGGTCGGCAGCATGTTTTGAAGGTTGTTCATACCCCTTTATAGAGAGCTGCTTTGTTCGTGGAAATGGCTGTATCATCTTCCACTGTGGAGACATCACCTGATTTACTACGAATACGATTTATGATTTGTTGCCTTCTATCTCTTTAAACTGTTCCCTGCAGCATAAATATGAAGGTGCTGGAATGCACTCACGGACGTCATCACACACCCTATTGTCTTCGGAAGGACGTGAGCTTAGATGTGCAGTTGCTGGAGCAAAGCGTGTGTCCCTGATTCGTTTCCATACATGGGTGACTGTCCTCAGAGGGTATCGATTCATGCCCCCACCAACAGGGGAACGCACACACGCCTTTCTCGCTGGGTCCTCAGAGACACGGTCCATTTTGCACCGTTGGGCATTTGCCAGTCCATCAGGTGAAAGGAGAGTCCCATGTGCATTGTCCCTCGTCATGAGTGGGAATGAGCGGCTTCCCGGGCGTCTGCTCTCCTGTGCAGTCTCCTTCCTGTGAGTGAGCTATTTGCACTTTGACCCCTTCTCCTATCGGGTGGGAGGTTTTGTTTCTTATCTCCTTATAGGAGCGCTTTATATATTGAAAAAACAGGTCCCTTGTCAGTGCTGGGGGTTGCAAACATTTCTTTCCAGTCTGTTTGTCTTTTGACTTTGTTTAAATTTATCTTGCCTTTTTTTTTTTAACATGCGGGATTTTTTGCTTTTTGTATAGTCTGTTTTATTAATGTTTTTGTCACGGCTGCTGGGGTTTGCCGTCATGCTTAGAGACGTGTGGTGGGAGGAGCGTGGGCTCTCTGGCCAGCCTGCCTCTGCCGCTGTCTCTGCAGGCAGGTGGGGGAGGAGGCCCTGGGAGTGCACGCACCTGTGTGTGAGGCGAGCTCAGTAAACGCCAGGTCCTTTCTTTTCTTCAGCGTCAGTCCCAAAAGCAGAGCACACACCGGTGGGCATGGTCAGTCCTGTGTGCTTTCCAGAATTCTTCCGGAAAAGTCACACAAAGTCTGCAGTTTGCTGGGCACATGCCTTGTGGCGCTCTCACCTCCACCCAGCCTGCGCTCAGAGGTGGCATCCACCCCAGAGGAGAGCTGGTCTCCTAGAGGCACAGCTCTGAAATCCCACTGCTCCGAGCAGCAGGGCCTGGGGAGAGGGTGGGGGTGGGAGTAGGGGGCGGCCAGGCTCCCCTGTGGCTCTCAGGCACTTGCTTCAGATTCTGCGTGGGCACCGGGTTAGGCCATGTGCACATGTGAGGTGTGAGACCCGCCGCTCCGACCCTGCCTCTGACCCTTCTCCTGGGATGTACTTTGGGAACCAGACACTGAACGGCTGCACACTTGGCTCTGCTTTCCTGCCAAGAGAACTGCAGGCGCCGTGCCTGCCTGTCGCCCGCCAGAAGGTGCGTGGCTGTGGAGGGTGGCCTTGGAGAACAGCCCGTCCCCCAGGACTGCCAGGCAGCACAGCACGGCTGTTTCCCACAAGCTGGCACACAGCCAGCTTCCCAGCTGTGCGGGCTGGGAGCCGCCTGTGTGTGTGTGTGTGTGTGTGTGTGTGTGTGTGTGTGTGTTTGATGCGGGGAAGGGGATGCCATCATGCATCCCTTTCCATTTTCCATGCACTGCATGTGCACCAAACCTTTACTGAAGATATTATGTTGTCTGAGATGCAAATGGAGCTTTCAGGTTATTGATTTCACGTCTTTCTAGAGTGGCTTTTAGATTCTCGAATGCCAGGGGACGGCGTTAGAGGCCTGAAAATGGGGTACTGCTGAAAGGCCCGCTGGAAAAGGGTTCTTATTAAGGCAGAGGAGGAATCGCAGGGGATTTTGGAAGGCGTGGTGATGGGCTTTGGACTGGCAACTCCAGAGCGAGAAGGGGACCCACCCAGGCTCTTGGGAGCTATTACCAGCCACCACCACCCGACCCAGGGGAAGCTGTGTCTAAAAGGGCTCCTGACGTGTGCCATTTTCTGAAACGAAGGGGGAAAAAATCCCAGCTCATCTGGAAGACACACCTGCAAAGTTGGGAGTGCTGTGTTCAGTTGAAGAGGCACCCTCGCCACCCTCAGGGGGTTCAGAGAGAAGAATCCAGGCTCCCTGCGGGTCTGTGCTCTCCTGTTCGGCCCCCAGTTGGGGTGTCTAGTCATATTTCTCATCCTTATTTTAACGACTCTGTTATATTTGTGCCTTTTGTCATCCATGATCTAAGACACTTCTATTCTAAGTAGACGAGGTACAAAGCGTGCATTTGGTTTATAACTCTGCAGTGAAGGTCGGAGTGTCGAAGGGGGGAGGATGGGAGAGGAAAGGGTCCTGGTGAAACAGGCTGATCTTTGTACCTGGCTTTTGCCCTCGTCTCAGTTTCGATGAGCTTGTAGCTTATACCAAGACAGATGCTCACGGAGTAGTTAATCATTCAGCCAGAGGCATTTACTGACCAGGTACTTCCCGCGTGGCCCAGGAGACTCTGAGGAGAAAGCAGTCTCAGACCAGGAATTGTAACAGGAGCTAACGGTGGTCACGTGCCCACCATGGGACAGCCGTTGTGCTGGGCACGTCCAGTGCCCCTCTGACCTTGAATGTGGTCTTTGGTGATAGCTATTGTCCTTGTTTACAGATGAAGACATTGTGACTGGGGAGATTCAATCTCATGCTTGAGATCACACAGCAAGCGGCAGAGTCAGGACTCCCGCCTGGTCTGCCGGCCCACAAGAAGATGCCCAAGCCATGGAGCTGCAGGGAGAGGTGGCTGGGCTGAGTGGTCTCACTGTGACTTACTGGCCGCAAGCCTCAGGGGCCTGGATGCTGCCTGGGCCACAGGAGATGTCCAGAAACCCTGTCTTTGCCGCTCCCCTAGATGGCCATATCAGACTCTCTGCTCCTTCCTCAAGCCTCCACACTCCCCTCCCCTCACTCTGACAAAGGGACAGTCAGAAGGGAGCTTGCACCTGGCCCCGCCCCTCCGGCCCCTCCCAGCAGGGACACTCACTGACTGCACGCCTGTCTGTCAGAGGCAAACCTGCTTCACCAGGTGCCACCCCTCCTCTGCTCAGGCGAGCATCCCCTCCTTCCTGCTCACCCTCGCTCCTTTCTCTCACGCCCGTGGCTCTTAATCTCGCCTACACAATCACCCGGCAAGCTTAAAAAAAAAATTACAAAAATGAGGCTCCTGTCCCCAAAGATTCTCACTTTATCAGCCAGTGATTCCAATGTGTGCTGCGCTGCGGCCAAGAGCAAGGTTCACGCTGGATGCTCCCACCAGCCACCAGCCACCAGCCCACAAACATGCGGCTCCTACCCACCCACGGCCCCTCTGGCTGCTGCCACTGCGCTACTCCCCCTCACAACCCAAGTCCTACAAAGAGCTAGGGAGCCCCACCGTCTCTCCTTTCCCCTGATTTTTCTCCCTAGACCGCCCCACCCCTTTCAACCCAGTCCCCAGAACCAACACACCTTGCAGTGCTGTGGCCGGCATTGCTGGACCATTGACCTTACTCACCTCCCAGCAGCCTTGGTTGATGGGCTATCTCCTCCTCTTTCTTAAAGCACTTGCTGACCTCTCCCCCCACTGGTTTCCTTCTCCCTCCACTGGTTTCCTTCTCCCTCCACTGGTTTCCGCCTTCTCTGTTGCTGGGTCCTCCTGATCCCGTGTTGGCGGCCCAGCTCCATCCAGGGGGCCTCTCCCCTCCCCTGGGTGCACTCACCCCCTCTCTGTGCTCCTCAATCCTGTGGCTGTAGAAACCATCTGTTCCAGTGACTCCCAGGATTACATTCCCGGTCGGGACCTCTTCCCATGAACTGCAGACTCGCATCTCCAGACGTCTACATGCCATCTCCACTTGGGTGTCTCCTAGACTCGGATCTCAAACTGAGCACACCCCGCGCTGAAATCCTGCTCTTCCACCCACCCGCAGCCTCTTCCTCACAGTCCCCCTCGTCCCGTGGTCTTGCCAGCCTTCCCGTTTCTCAAGTCAGAACCTGAGTTGTCTTTGCCTTTTTTATCCATGCTTCCAACCCCATCAGCAAACCCGGGGGGTCCTGCTATCACAACATATTCAGGACCCTCATCTCGCCAGTTCGATCCAAGCTGGTCCCCTGTCTCCTGGATACTGTTTCTGTTTCCACCCTTATCCCCATGGGCTGTTCTCAAACGACAGTTAGAGAGCTCCTCTGCCAGACCCCCTGAAGGCTGCATGTCTCACTCAGGTGAAAGCCTTATCAAATTTTATTACTGTTGTTGGGATAAACCATAAGACTCAAGAAATCTTAGGAGCTGTTTCTTCAGTGCTCGCCTCTCAGGGAGAGTGAGGGGCAAACCTGGGGGTCAGGAGGTTGGGCTGCGAAGGCTGGGATTCGGAATAGAGTCCCGGGGGCAGAGGCCCAGGCTCCCGGATGTCTGGGCGCTGCAGCCCGTTTTAGGGCCCTGTCGCCAGCCACCTTTGGGAGTCAATTCTCCCCATTTCTCGAGAGGATGAGGCGTGATTTATATTGAGGGTTATGACTCCTGTTAGCTGGAGTGTTTCTCCTGTATGCACCTGTCTTCTTTTTTTTTTCGAGAGAGAGGGAGGGAGAGAGAAACATCGATTTGTTGTTCCACTTACTGATACATTCATTGGTTGATTCTTGTATGTGACCTGACTGGGGATTGAACTCACAAACTTAGTATATTGGGACGACGCTCTAACCAACTGAGCTACCTTGCCAGGCTTGTGTGTATGTGCCTGCCTTGAAGGAAAATCATTTGTAGGGGAAGAAACCAAAGATGGGCAGATGGATGGTCAGTGATTGGTTATATGTAGCCATGGCGACCATGCAGGGCTAAATTGAGTTTAAGTCTGTCAAGTGCAAACCTGCTGCGTGTACTTTTCAACCTGAACCTCAGATGATGAAATCACAGGTTTTGGTGTTAGGATCCCAAATAGAAAGGCACAGCTCCCCCTTCAGGAAGGGGACATAGTCACACCTCTCTACAAACCCCCTAAATTACAGCTTAGCTTCAACCCCTATTTTCTACTCTCCCACTTCCCTCATGTCCACACCACTTGCTTTTGCCAAATTCACTTACGATTCTCTGAGTACACTGGGGAGGACAACGTACAAGCCAAGAAACAAGGCATGGGACGGCATGGAATGTTCTTAAAACTGCGGCAAATTCTGTTTGGACAGCAGCACGTGTGGACAGATGCGCAGGATAAGGAGGAAAGACCAAGGACCTTTTGAGCGGTTCCTCAACCCTCTAACCTTGCTTTTTCATCTGCGGATAGAGACAGCGATGCACCTCGAAAATCTGTCTGAGACAGAAGCGAGGCCCAGTGTGTGACATTGTGTAGCCCAGAAGTAAGACAGGAGGTACCCCAAACACAGTGGGGCTGAGGAAATGGAAAGGGGGGTCCTTATGCATTTGGTCTGTGGGTGCTCAGAAGTCAGGGAGAGATTTAAGCTGGGGAAGAATTGGTACTGTTGTCCCTCCCATTTTACAGACAAACTAAGGTATAGAGAGGTTAAGTGTCTTGCTCAAGGCCACACAGTTAGTAGGCAGAGCTGGATTTAAACCCAAGCTCTCACTATAGTGGCTATTCTTCCTCCAGCTAAGCAGAGAGGAAGAGGAAAGGCCTGTGAGATTCAGGTAATGTCAAGGGCCCTGGAAGAAGAATCTAATCTCATAAAAGAGTAATATGAAAATTGACCCTCACTCCTTTACACCTAAGCCATGCCCACCAGCCAATCAGAGTGACTGTATGCAAATTAACTCCAACAAGATGGTGGCTGGCAGCCACGGAGCTGGAACAAACAGGAGGCTTGCCCCAGGATGGAGGAAGCTAAGGTTCCTGCCTGTCTAGGCCAGCTGTGGCCTCCGCTCAAGGCAACGAAGTTTCAATTATAGAAGATAACCCCCAAATACCTGCTTCCAGCCTTGGGCTCAGGGAAGCACTGGGAGCCTGGGTTGTCAGGGGCAACCTGACCTGGGCTCTGATTAAAGCAACAAAGTTTCAACTTTAGAAGTTAAATAAATTACAGCCAGCCTCACTGCAAACAGCCACTAGCCACTCACCCAGGCTGGCCAGGTACCCCAGCAGGGACCCCCTCCCTGAAGGGGATGTGGCCAGCCTGAAAACAGCCATCAGCCCCTCACCCAGGCCAGCCAGGTACCCCAGGGGGGGATACCTACCTTGAAGGGGATGTGGCCAGCCTGCAAACAGCCATCAGCCCCTCACTCAGGCTGGCCACACCCCCATGGGGTCAGGGTCCCCACTGGGGTGCTTGGCTAGCCTGCAAACAGCCGTCAGCCCCTCACCCAGGCTGGCCAGGCACGCCAGCAGGTAGACATCCCCCGAGGGGTCCCAGACTGCAAGAGGGCACAGGCCGAGCTGAGGGACCCCCCTCCTGTGGAGTGCACAAATTTTTGGGCACCGGGCCCCTAGTGATTGATAACCAAAGAAAAAAAACGGCTTGGCTCTGCTTCCAAAATATTGATGAAGCTGCTGAGAAAGGAAGCGTTTGAGTGGCTGGCATATTCATCAACACGTCCTATTTAACAAGAATAGACCCACAGGTTCTCTCTGGGGTGCAGGGCACCACTTCCTATGCCAAATGCTTTGCAAAAAGGCACCTAGAAAGCTGGCTGGTGCAGCAGGCTATCCTCGGGGCTTGTGTAGCTGAGAGGAGGGAGAACTAGTTCCAGTAGCTGTTTCCAGCCTGCTAGTGTCATGGGCAGGGAGAGCTGGGTGGGAGGGGTCCTGACCTTAGACTCAGGGTGGCTTGCTCACACATACAACAGAGAAAGTGCACAAGAAAGCTGCCGCCTAAGCCAGGACCCTGGCTGGAGGACTGGGATCTCATGGGAGGACAGTAGGTTTCAAGTGGTTCTACTGAAGGTCCCCAAACCTAGGGTCATCTGACTGTCACTTGACCATCAAAAAAGGACCTTTCAGTGGGAGTGGAGCCAAGGAGATGGTGTGGTGTCTTCCAAAGACACCCCAGAAGGCAGAGAAAGAGGGGGAAACACTCCAGCCTCCCCTTTCTTTGGCTTCCCCTCCTATTCTACTGCCTCCATTGGCCAAGCCAGTGCTCAGGGGGGCCTGGAAGATGCTGTCCCTACGACGAGGGCAGCTCGGGGAGGCAACGGTAGATTCTAGAGTGTTGGTGGCAAGGGGCATGCCAGTAATCCCACCTGGGCTGGGTTATCGTTTCAATCCATGGCCCTGCGTCTCCACATGTCACTGAGGTTTCCTCGAAGTTAAAATATCCTCCCCTTACGCACTGACACCAGATCTATCTTCCTGGCACGCAGTATCCCACATCCCACTCGTTCAATGGGACCGGATCCCCAAGTCTGGCCCGAAAGTCTTCATCTGGGCAAAATCCAAACTTAAAATATCCATAGTGAAATAGTAATCAAGTGTTATTTTCTTAGCTTATTAATAAAAAGTCCCTAACCAAGTCAATGGCATGAGAGATATTCTCATCCAATTCTGACCAGACAAATAGTTATAAATATTAAAAAGGAGACAAGAATTTGTTTGATAATGTTAATCACTTACCTAAAAAAAACAAATTAAAATGACTAAAATACATTTAAAACTAGTAAGGTAATTCTATCAAGTGACTGGGAAATAAATACTCATAACTGAATGCTTTTTTTATGTAATAAGAGCAGCCAGATGGAAAATTAAAGGGAAGAAATGTGATTCACAAAAACCAAGAAAATGACAAAACCTCAGTGTGAGACTTGAAGGAAACTGGAATGAATGGAGTGTGAATTTGGGGGGATGGAGATTTCATTCAGTAACACCACCATTACTTCCCCAAATACTGTTAAGTGAACAGCATCAAGTTCTAGCACACACACACACACACACACACACACAGGATTTTTTAAAATTGGAATGTGTACTTTTGAAATCCCTCCTAAACTACAGGAGAAACGTCGTTAATGGTTTCGGGGGAAGTATATAATGAGAGGAGACTTTCTTTAGCAGAGTCCATATATTACTGGAGGAATAATTTTTAAAGATGTAGCAATGGGACCACAAGAGACTGCAGGGTCATAGAACCCAAAGATGGAAGCCTGAACTGCCTTCCCAGGGTGACACGGCTTCTCCTTCCACAGTGGGTTATGGGACTGGCAAGGGTGGAAAGGACAAGAAAGGTCTGGCTTCCAGGAAGACCCAATAGGCATCCTGGTGGGAATGTGTGCTCTTCTTGTCCATTTAAATTAATCTGCACAGAGGACCACTGGACGGTCATTACGGACTCTGAGTGAGCTGCAGCCCTGCCTCCTAGAAGGGTTTGCAGTTGCGTGAGCCTGAAGTGCAGTGTTAGGGGATACAGGACGCTTTTGGGGGAGGGCTCTGCCATCCGCCCCACGCCATCCCTTGCTGACCCTAAGTTCCTGATTCCAAAGACAGTCTCACTGAGGTGTTCCCAGGCCAAACACTGCAGCAAGTAGGGATATAAGTCCGTGAAAAGGCAGCATTTTCAGAATTTTAAATACACATTTCCCCAAAATTGCCTCCAATATTTCAGGTCTGCTCTGGGGAAACCTGTTATGACGCTTTCAGTTGCCAAGAGCCGTGCCACCATGAGGTCGAGGTCATGGGTCTCCTGTTTAGCGCTTTCAGATGGCAACGCCACCCCTTCTCTGTCCGCAGTCACTGAGAATCAGACCTTGTGAATCCCACACTTAGGCAGCGAAGGACTCTTCCACCTGAAAAGCCCACCTCCGGCGCAGGGAGGTAAATGCCTAGGAATCCGCTATAAATAAGGTGGCCAGACGTCCCTCTTTTGGCGGGACAGTCCCGATTTTTAACAATTTGTCCCGCGTCCCGCGGCGTTTTAAAAAAAGTCCCGGGGAGAAACAAGATGGCGGCATAGGGTAGACACCGTATACGCAGCTGTGAACAACTATTTCAGAAAAACCACGAAAAGAACACACGGACACCACTCGCACCCACAGGACGGCTGGCTGAGTGAAAATCCTACAACTAGAGAAGAGTCTGAGACTCAGAGGAGCGGCGGAAGCAAAGTACAGAGGTACGGAGGTGCGCGCATGGGCTCGGGGAAGGGCTGGTACCGGAGGTCGCGGTTCTTTTCCAAAACGAAGAGAGCCACAAGCTCCCAGCGGCTCTGAACTCCAGTACCAGGCGAGTTTCTGAGGTCCCACAGACACCCAGAGAAGGGGGACTGACTGGCACCGGGAGGAAATTCAAAGCGGATTTCTCTCAGCGTTGCTTACAGCAATTACGCGGGACACAGAGACCTGGCGTCTCTCAGCACAGGGCTGAGAAGCGCCATAGCTATTTGCTCCGCCCTGCCCGGCGAACTCCCCGAGGCCCCGCCCCTCCCAAGTACGTCAGAGGCTTCTGCAGCAACACCTCCTTAAAGATACAGGAGCCAGCCTCACTCAGTGGCCAGAGAGGGACCAACCTAAACAAAACAGATCCACAAGGAACACACTCGGGGCAGATGCAGTGAGCATTAAAAGCTCCACTGAAACAACTCTTGCCCCATAAGGGTGTCTCCAGCACAGAAGTTCTCCCACTGTAGACACAGCTGACTCTCGTAACCAAGTGGCTTAGAGGTTAATCCCTCGCAGTGATCGCCTAAATCAGAAAGGGAAGCAGCCAAAATGAGGAGACAAAACAGGTCACAAATGACAGAGATGGAGGAAAGAAAAC
>PVJC01055870.1:0-10065 GCA_004026665.1 Murina feae
CCCCAGTGTCCTGTGTCCATTGGTTATGCTTATATGCATGCATAAAAGTCCTTTGGTTGATCTCTTGCCCCCCTCCCCGCCTCAACCCTCCCCGGCCTTCTTGCTATAGCTCTGCTTCTGCATCTATTTTTGTTCATCGGTTTATAATGGTCTTTATTGTCCATAAATGAATGATGTCATGTGGTATTTTTCTTTCATTGACTGGCTTATTTCACTTAGCATAATGCTCTCCAATTCCGTCCATGTTATTGCAAATGGTAAGAATTTCTTCTTTTTTACAGCAGCATAGTATTCCATTGTGTAGATGTACCACAGTTTTCTAATCCATTCATCTGCTGATGGGCACTTAGGCTGTTTCCAAATCTTAGCTATGGTGAATTGCGCTGCTGTGAACATAGGGATGCATATGTCCTTTCTGATTGGTGTTTCTGGCTTCTTGGGATATATCCCTAGAAGTGGGATCACTGGGTCAAATGGCAGTCCCATTTTTAAGTTTTTGAGGAAACGCCATACTGTCCTCCACAGTGGCTGCACCAGGCTGGATTCCCACCAGCAGTGCAGGAGTGTCCCTTTTTCTCCGCATCCTCTCCAGCACTTGTCGTTTGTTGATTTGTTGATGATAGCCATTCTGACAGGTGTGAGATGGTACCTCATTGTTGTTTTGATTTGCATCTCTCGGATGATTAGTGACTTTGAGCATCTTAACTAATAAAAGCGTAATATTGAAATAAACGGTTTCTCCGGGAGGGGCTAAGCCACGCCCACCAGCCAATCAGAGTGGCTGCATGCAAATTGACCCAGCCAAGATGGCGGCTGGCAGTCACGGAGACAGCAGCGGCTCAGGTGGCCTGGTGCAGCAAGGCCGTTGGAGGCGGCTGGGGAGGCAGCATGGAAGACAGGACCAGGGGGCCACGAGACACTAGGACCAGGGGGCGGTGAGCCAAAGGCATCGGGACCCCCCAGCCAACAACCTGGCTGGGCTTTGGGTGGGGAGATGGTTGTGGAAGATGGGAGGAGGAGGCCCGGTGGTGGCCCCTGCTGGGGCGATGGCTACAGACCACGGAACCAGGGGGCGTAGGAAGGCAGAGGCATCAGGGACCGCCTCGGCTGGGGCAGTGGCTGCGGAAGACAGGACAAGGGGGCAGGGCAAGCCAGAAGTATCAGGGACCCCCCAGCCACTGCCTGAGCCGGGCCTAGGCTGGGGCAGTGGCTGCGGAAGACTGGATGAGGGGGCGGGGAGAGCAGAGGCATCGCGGATCCCCAGCCAGCATCCCAGCTAGGCCTAGGCTGAGGCAGTGGCTGCAGAAGACGGGATGAGGGGGCGCAGAGAGCAGAGGCATCGGGGATCCCTAGCCAGCACCTCAGCAGGGCCTCGTGGAAGACAGGACAAGGGGGCGTGGCAAGCCAGAAGTATCAGGGACCCCCCAGCCTCGGCTGGGCAGTGGCTGCAGAAGACTGGACGAGGGGGCATGGTGAGCCAGAAGTATCAGCGACCCTCTAGCCACCTCCCCGGGCCGGGCCTAGGCTGCGGTAGTGACTGCGGAAGATGGGAGGAGGGGGTGCAGTGATCAGAGGCATGGGGACCCCCAGCCAGTGCCTAGGCTGGGCCTTGGCTGGGGCGGTGGTTGTGGAAAACAGGATGAGTGGGCTCAGTGTTGGCCGGGCCTAGGCTGGGGCAGTGGCTACAGACCATGGAACCAGGGGGCATGGGGATGCAGAGGCATCAGGGACCCCCCCAGCCACCACCTCGGCCTAGCCTTGGCTTGGGCAGCAGCTGCAGAGGACGGGACCAGGGGGCCAGAGAGCCAGAGGTATCGGGGAGCCCCCAGGCACCGCCCTGGCAAGCCTCAGCTGAGGCAGTGGCTGGGGAAGACAGAATGAGGGGGCTGGCAAGCCAGGGGCATCAGGGACCCCCCAGCCACCGCCCAGGCCAGGCCTTGTCTGGGGCAGTGGATGTGGAAGACGGTACGAGGGAGCACGGTGAGCAGAGGCATCGGGGAGCCCCCAGCCACCGGGACCAGTGGGCACGGTGAGCCAGAGGCTTGGGGACCCTCCAGCCACTGCCCGGGCCAGGCCTCCGCTGGGGCAGGGCTGCAGATGATGAGACCAGGGGGCATGGCAAGCCAGAACCATTGGGGAGCCTCCAATTGTCCTCGGCCAGGGTGGTGGCTGAGGAGGAGGGGACAGGGGGCACGGGCCAGCCATCAGGGACCCCACAGGAAGCACCCAGCAGGGCCTGCTTGCCTATCCCTGTGGTGTGGAGCAGATAGGCCTGGCAGAGAGCAGAGAACCACATGGAGTGGGCCCAAGCCATGAGTAGCACATCTCCTGAGGGCCCCCAAATTGGATAGGGTGCATGTCCGGCTGAGGGACCTCCCAGTCTGCCTCCCCCCTCCTCCACCTAGCCGTGCACGAATTTCGTGCACCGGGCCCCTAGTGTTTTCATATGTCTCTTGGCTTTCTGAATGTCCTCTATTGAAAAGTGTCTATTTAGGTCCTTTGCCCATTTTTTGATTGGACTGTTTATCTTCCTTTTGTTAAGTTGTATGAGTTCCCTATAAATGTTGGAGATTAAACCTTTATCGGTGATAACATTGGCAAATATGTTCTCCCTTGCAGTGGGCTTTCTTGTTGTTTTTTCGATGGTTTCTTTTGCTGTGCAGAAGCCTTTTATTTTGATGTAGTCCCATTTGTTTATTTTCTCTTTAGTTTCCAGTGCTCTAGGAGCTGTATCCATGAAGAAATTGCTTCGGCATATATCTGAGATTTTGTTGCCTTTGTATTCCTCTAGTATTTTTATGGTTTCCTGTCTTACATTTAAGTCTTTTATCCATTTTGAGTTTATTTTTGTATATGGTGTAAGTTGGTGGTCTATTTTCATTTTTTTGCATGTATGTGTCCAATTTTCCCAACACCATTTATTGAAGAGACTGTCTTGACTTGCCTCCTTTGTCAAATATTAATTGAGCATATTGGTTTGGATTGATTTCTGGGTTCTTTGTTCTATTCCATTAATCTATGTGTCTGTTCTTTTGCAAGTACTAGGCTGTTTTGGGAACAGTGGCTTTGTAATACAGCTTGATATCTGGTATTGAGATCCCACCTACTTTGTTCTTTCTCAGGATCGCTGCAGCTATTTGGGGTCTTTTTTTATTCCAGATGAATTTTGGAGAGTTTATTCTAGGTCTGTGAAATATGCCATTGGTATTTTAATGGGGAGTGCGTTGAATTTATAGATTGCTTTGGGTAGCATGGACATTTTAATGATAATGATTCTACCAATCCATGAACATGGTATGTTCTTCCATCTGTTTATATTTTCCTCTATCCCTTTTTCAATGTCCTGTAGTTTTCTGAGTAGAGGTCTTTTACCTCTTTAGTTAAGTTTATTCCTAGGTATCTTAATTTTTGTGGTGTGATGGTAAATGGGATTGCTTTTTTAGTCTCTCTTTTTGTAAGTTCACTATTGGTGTATAGAAATGCCATAGATTTCTTGGCATTAATTTTGTATCCTGCTACTTTGCCAAATTCATTTATTAAGTCTAAAAATTTTTTGATGGAGTCTTCAGGGTTTTTTATGTACAATATCATGTCATCTGCGGATAAGGACAGTTTTACTTCTTTTCCAATTTGGATGCCTTTCATTTCTTCTTCTTGTCTAATCGCAATGGCTAATACTTCCAGTACTATGTTGAACAGGAGTGTTGAGAGTGGGCATCCATGTCTTGTTCCTGTTCTAAGGGGAAATGGTTTTAGTTTTTGCTCATTAAGTATGATGTTGGCTGTGGGTTTGTCATATATGGCTTTTATTATGTTGAGATATGATTTTTTTTTTAAGTGTAAGTTTATGGTTTTCATCTTGCTGAGGTTTCAGGGCTATTGCTTGGAGAAAATAATTTGAGGTGTTTATTTTTCTACCCTTCCTGTAACTGTTTTCAGAATTTGAAGGTATGAGTCTTCCTATAGTCAGTGTTTTCACTGGAGACCCAAAATAATAAAGCTTTAGCAAATTTGAAGATGAAAAAAATATAAGTAAAAATCCAGGAAAGTGTCCTAAAACTCAAATATCTGATTGTGTCAAGGTGACTCAAATGTTTAATTTGAGAAAATTGGAAATGCCTAACTTTGAAACTGATTACTTTTTGTCTGTAGCTCTCTGAGCTCTGTGCAGCAATCAGAGAAAAAAAATTTTTTTAAATCCTCACCCTAGGATATTTTTCCTTTGATTCTTAGAGAGAATGGGACGGGGAGAGACATAGAATGAAACACTGATGTGAGAGAAACACATGGATTGGTTGCCTCCTGCAGGTGCCCCAACCAGGGCCCTGGCTCAGGAGGAGTCTGCAACTGTGGTGCGTGCCCCCTTGACAGGAATTGAAACGGGGGTCCACAGGCTGACACTAGCCACTGAGCAAAACCAGCCAGGGTCACAGAATTTTTTAAATTGATTTGTTTAGAGAGAAAGGGAGAGGGAGAAAAAAAACATTGATTTCCTGTTCCGTTTGTTTATTCATTGGTTGCTTCTTTCAAAAAATGCTTTTATTGAGAGGAATGGAGAGAGAGAGAAAGAGAGAGAGAGAGAGAGAGAGAGAGAGAGAGAGAGAGAGTGAGTCTGAGGCTGCCTCCTACATGGCCCTCACGGGAGATTGAGCCCAGAAGCCAGGCATGTGCCCTGCCTGGGAATTGAACTGGAAAGGTCTTGGTGCTGGGTAGACGCTCGACCACTGAGCAACACTAGCTGAGCTCATTGGTTGCCTCTTGTATGTGCCCTGACTGGGGATGGAACACAGAACTTTGTTGCATTGGGACAGTGCTCTTAACCAACTGGCTACTTGGCCAGGGCTGAAACGGAGTGTTTTAATATGATTAAAAACTGCTTTACAAATAATAACAATTCAAGTTTGAATACTTACTGTGTCAGGAAGTGTTCCAAATGCCTTACATGTATTGTTTCATTTAATGTTCATGATAATCCTATGAGGTTAGTATTATCTCCATTCTAAAGATGAGGAAACTGAGGCAAAGTGTGGCTAAATAACTGACTGATGTCACAAAACCAGTAAGTTGTACAGAGCTAGACAGTCTTCTACAGAGCTTCTATGCTGGAAGCTCTCAAACTTCTTTGTCTCATAGACCCTTTACACTCTTAAAAGTTACCGATTGTTTAAAAAAATTAGTAGGTTATGTGGATTATAAGTATTAATATTTGCTATATTTGAAATTAAATAAAAATACTTATTGTTTCAGATAACAAGTATTTTTTTAGATATATTTATTTAAATATAAAAATATTCCTCGCTGGTTTGGTTCAGTGGATAGAGCATCAGTCTTTGGACTGAAGGATCCTGGGTTCGATTCCAGTCAAGGGCACATACCTCAGTTGCAGGCTCCTCCTTGGTCCAGGCCCTGGTCAGGGCATGTGCAGGAGACAACCAATCGATGTGTTTCTCTTTGTCTTTTTCTCTTCCACTCTATAAGAATCAATGGAAAAATATCCTCGGTGAGGATTAAAGAAATATATGTGTGCGTGTGTGTGTACATGTATATATAAGTATAGTTTTAGGTAGCAATAATATAATTTTTACTTGTAACACAAGTAACATTTTAAAAGTGAAAAGTAGTTATTTTTTCAAAGCAAAAAATTAGTATTGAGGAATGGCGTCATTTTAACATTTTTGCAAACATCAGTAATGTGTCACTTAATGGGAGACATTTTAATTCTCATCTCCATTATATCTGCTGCACTATGTTTTGGTTGTAGTATATGAAGAATCCAACCTCACATGGATATAGAGTTGAAAAACAGAAGAGTACTTTAGTAGATCTCTTAGATTATTTTAGATATTCTTTAATACTTTATATTTCTGCACCAAACTCAACTCAGGGTTAGTTGCAGTGTGCAATTTGAAAACCAAACTTTCTATACTCAGTTAAATTAAAACGTACTGGTCTCTCTTATACTCTGAGTGAATCTTTTTTACCATGCATGACTTTATAACATGCTTCGGTTATTTGGAAAATACTGTTTCACACAGTTTTGCAAGTCTTCCAAGTATTGACACATTTGATTATGTAATATAACAATTCACATTGATTAATGTCACAATTTAATTAGAAATGGCTTTTAAATATTTGGAAGCTGGCAAGCTTTTGGTGATAGATCAGGTTTTCTAAAATTCTGATTTTTTTGGAAGGTCACATTATTAAACACTGATTGCTTTTTCGGAAGAAGGGAGAAATGTTAATGTGAGAGAAACATTGATCAGTTGCCTTCATTACATACCCCGAGGATCAAACCGGCAACCTTTTGGTGTACAGGATGATGCTCCAACTGTCTCAGCCACCCGGCCAGGGCTATTCCGTTTATTTTTGAGAAATCTGAATAACCAGTTTGTTTCTTAGTCATTCTTTCAAATAAAACACTGTTCCATGAAGGAGGCAGCTGGTGGAGCTCACAGCTTGAGCAGTAGCATGCCTGCTTTTTTTGACAGTATATTTTGCCATGCAGCAGAAGAGCTTTGACAAAATATTTCCCATTTTGTCCAGAATATTAAAAAGATATGAACTTCAGCGTTGAGATTTAATAAAATTAGCAGTTTTACTGCTTCGTCAAGGTTCTGAATGATGTTAGAGATGTCCTGGATTTCAGTTAAGTTTGTGTTGGTAGTAGCTTTCCTGTAGATCCCCAGCCATTTTGTTTTGTTTTTGTCCCTAACGTCCTCTCTAAGTCATTTGGAGAATTTTAATTTTCTGAAATTGTTAGTGAGGGGGCTGTTCCTTCCCATCCTTTTTTAGCCCTGTTTTTATATACCTGCGCACCTTGCTAATGCCAGAATTCAGAAAATTGAAAGGTATGTTTTTATAATAAATGTCTCTGGATGAGAAGCATCAGGAACCCTGTAATACTGTTCGAACGTGACAGCTTGTGAAGATGTTATAACATTTCCCTGGTGATTGAGGGAGTTCCCTGTGGTGGACTTTGAATGTATAAAACATTCAGTGCTTAATTTTGGAACTTTTATTGGTTCCTGGGCATGAGTTTGTTATTGGGCTTGAGGCATTATTGTTGCAAAAATAGTGTAAGCAATGGCTTGGGAGACGGGGACCACCCATGTGATATTGGTCAGACCTGCTGCCAGTGACTGCCAGTGACACACCAGCAGGAGGTGCTTAGGCAGCCATGGGAGCATCCCAGTAAAATCTGGATTCCAGGCCTGTTTGCCACTTAACCAGCTGTAGGTTTTGAGACAAGTTCTTAAGCATAAATAGATGGTAATAATCTTCTGGCATTTTAAAAATCAATTTTATTATAATTTATGTTCAGTTAAATGCAGACTTTTTAAGTGTACAGTTTGGGGACCTGTGAAGTGATTATAACTTGATGGATATGTCAAGATAGAGAACATTTCCATCACCTCAGAAAGTTCCCTTGTGTTCCTTTGCAGTAAGTCCCCTAACCTTTAACTCTGACTGATCTGGTTTTTACTAAAGACCAGAGTTACTAATTTTAAAACTTCATTTAATGGTCCAGCCTTTGTGGCTTAGTGGTTGAGCATTGACCTGTGAACGAGGAGACTAGGGTTTGATTCCTGGTCAGGGCACTGCCTGGGTTGCGGGCTCCATCCCCAATGTGGGACTTGCAGGAGGCAGCCGATCAATGACTCTCTCTTATCATTGATGCTTCCATCTCTCTCCCTCCCTCTCGCTTCCTCTTTGAAATCAATAGAAACCTAAATTTTTTAGAAACATCAATGATGAGAATCATTGATCAGCTACCTTCTGCATGCCCCTTCCTGGGGATCGAGCCCACAACCCAGGCATGTGCCCTCACCAGGAATCGAATCATGACCTCCTGGTTTAGAGGTTGCTGCTTAACCACTGAGCCGCACTGGCTGGGCTCATCATTGATATTTCTCTCTGTTTCCCTGCCTCTCTGAAATCAATAAAAATATTTTAAAAACTTCATGTGATTGAAATCTTATAGTAAATACACTGTGCTTGTGTCAGATTTCTTTTGCTTAGTGTGTTTTTGAGATTCATCCATACTGCATGTATCTGTAGTTCTTTCTGATTAGTGTGATTTTCATGAAGATTGAGACACAGCTTGTAAAGAACATAGCATGGTGTCTGGCATGTAGCAAATGTTAAATAAACATTAACTTAAAAAAACAAAAGAATAAATGTATGGAGTTTATATTATGCTAATTTTACTCCAATAAAGCTGTTAATGAAAGAACGGAAGGATTCGTGGGCTGAGACAAAGGTCTTTGTGTGATCATTTAAGTCTTTAGTTTTTTCCTGTTGGTTTTTTTTTTAATATATAAAATCTTTATTCTAGACCCATAATCATTTAAAAGAATATATTCTTATAAGTAGTGTTACATAAATGTGTGTAAGTTATTTCTTAAATTTTTGCCATGGAATAATCTAAGGGCATTAAAATGGATCAAGGGTTTGCAAACTTTTCTTAAAATGCCAGATTATAATTACTTTAGGTTTGTGGGCCATTACATACAGTCTTCATTGCAATTACTTGACTCTTGTAGAGAGAAGAAATGGACAGTACATAAACATATTAATGTGGTTGTATTCCAACAAGTTTTTTTTTTTTTTTAAAGAATCCGATTCTGCCCATAGGCCACAGTTTGCTGACCCCTTGTTTGTCTAAAAATATAGTAGACAAATTACCATAGTACATTGTTGGCTAATGTTTATAAGTGATGCATTAGCCAAAGCTGCTACAGGTAGCCAGGCCACCTCTATATAAAGGTAAGACTTTATAAAATCACTAGTTTTGGAAATTTGCTTCTGTGACTGATACAACCTTTTTGTTTTATAGCCATCTGTGAGAAAGACACACTGCAGTGGTAGGAAACACAAAGAGAATGTGAAAGACTACTATCAGAAATGGATGGAAGAGCAGGCCCAGAGCCTGATCGACAAAACAAGTACGTTTCAGTCTCTTGTTCTGGTGGTAAAATGGTCCCATTCTTTCTTGTCCCTGTCTCTCTGTTTTTCACAGACGCAACTCATTCTGAATGATAAATAGAAGCGTTCTAATGTGTTAAATGAAAGAAGTGGAAGATCATTGGTTTCCCAGGGATATAGGAACACACTAATATTAATTATTGAGGTTAGAGCAATCAGGTATTAGACTGGGAAGTGGACAGAGAAGACTTGAGTTGCCTAATATTTCTTTATTGATGTGGGCCAGATTTGGTAGCAAATTTATATAAAACCTTTGTAGTAATCCATCGTTTTTATTTATTTTATTATAAAATAAATCATACTGGTCTATTTGAAACATGGCCTTTCTTAATTATTCATTGTACTCAGGTCTGGCAGGCAAATGTGGACTTTGATAGTGGTGTGATTTTTTTTTTTTTTAAGCAAAAAATATTATGGAAAGTTTCAAACAAGTTTAATGAGTTAATCTCCCATGGCCGCTGCTCCCCAACCATTCCCATTGCCCAGCACCAGCTAAGGCAGTCCTGTTTCATTTATACCAAGGTTCTCAAACTTAGCACTATTGACATGGGGGCTGCATAATTCTTTGTTGTGGGCGCTGCCCCGTGCATTGTGGGATGTTCAGCGGTAACTCTAGCATCTACCTACCCATTAGTAACAATTCCAGTTGTGACAACTGAAAATATCTCCACATATTGCCTAGTGTCTCCAATGAGGCAAAATTACCCTGATGAGAGCCACCAAATACCTTCACCTAGTCCCTTTATCTCTCACGGATTATTAAGGAGCGAATCTCAGATATTGTCCCATTTTATTTAAAAAATAAATTATAGTGTAATCTTTTTCTCTATTTGAAAAGATATTGGACATTTCTTGGCATTAAAGGTTAGCATTATAATTGTTTAGTTATGTTTTGTAGGTAGGAAAAGAATTTAAGATGGGTAAACGTTTTTGATGGAGGGCTCTTGGAGGAGAGGAGGCAAGCCCTCAGGACACACCACATCACGCCCACGAGTATGTTGACACTGAGCCAAAGGCTTAGGCACTCCCTCTTCAGTCTTTACAGGCTGTACTTTTCTTCAGAGTGTGGGTGGTACC
>PVJC01055871.1:0-10078 GCA_004026665.1 Murina feae
GAAGGAAGGAAGGAAGGAAGGAAAGAAGGAAGGAAGGAAGGAAGGAAAGAAAGAAAGAAAGAAAGAAAGAAAGAAAGAAAGAAAGAAAGGAAGGAAGGAAGAAAGAAAGAGTCATATCCTATGAAAGACACATCTTGAAAGTGCCTAAGGAAAGTTGTCATTTTTTCATGGTGTAGGGACTGGAGTCCGTGTTGATGAAAACACCTTGGTGGCTGTGGTGACTGGCAGTGGCTGTAACAGTGTGGTGATGGGACTGGTGGCTTCCCCTGATTAGCCTGGTCACCTCCCAAGGGGAGCAGGGACCTGGCCTAAGCCATTAGTAGGACACCCCCTGAGGATTCCCAATATGTGAGAGCGGGCAGTCTGGGCTGAGGAAGACCCCTCCCCCAAGTGCATGAATTTCATGCACCAGCTCCCTAGTTTTAATTATAAAAATGACAGGAACATATACATTTATATAGAACTTACTATGTGCCAGGCACTGTGTCAGGTACTTTATAAGCATTAACTTCTCACAGCAACTCAATGGGGTAGGTATACTATGGTCCCCATTTTACAAGGGAGGAAACTGAGACTCAGATAAGTACCTTTCCCAAGGCCACAAAGCTCTGGTAAGTAACAGAATTGGGATTTGACTCTAGGCAATCTGGCCTCGTATTTTTTTTCAACATATCATTTATTTCCTCAAAGTACTCAGTGTTCTCTGCTTAATCATAGGTGAGTTTTGATTGTTAAAATTGGAATGCAGCAGGGAGAGTTTCCAATACCTGGATACCTGGCTTAGCACATAGCCACCCACATCCCTTATGTCCCCCAAGCATGGGCTATTACTTGAGTGTCTCCTGTGCATACACAGGGCAGAATTGTTTGGTCTGGACTGTGAGGCCTGAAACACATTGTACTTAGGAAGGTCCCAGCAGTCCAACTTGTGGTCAGTCTTCAGTGACCACACTGACCCTTTTTCCTTCCCTTTTCCTAATACTCAGTCTCTTTAATTTTTATAGGGTAATAAGCTCAAATTAGAAAGCCCCCTCTCAAACAAATAGATACAGAAGTAAAAGTTGGGCTAGAAGAAATACAGAGCATCATCGTCATGCCCCACACCATCTCAGTTCTGATGGTTCGGTTACCTTTTATTTTCTCCATGATTCTTAATTGTTCCCACAGTTCCATAACTCACGCAAACTAGAAGCATCTTTATGATGGCCTCACACACATTGTGCACTAGGTAGAAATGCAGAGGAGGAAACGAAGCCATTTCCTACAACTGCTACACTGCTATTTATTCTTCCTTTCTGCTATCAGAACAGAGATTTGACATCATGATGTGGGATTTTCCATTCATTGTGAGAAATACACAGTTTGGGGTCACCTTCATTATTGTTTTCTTAAGCTTAAAACAAATAAATCCTAAATGCTGACTCTTGTTATTTTTTTATGATAAATTTGACAGCAAATTTGGTAGTAAGTATGAGGTATTAGAGAATTTTTTCAAGATGGTTTTTTTTAAGCATTTACATACAAATTACAATTAGCACCAGGTATTTTTACTTTGCTAACACCTAACATTTTTATTTTGTATTTATTGAGAATATTTTAACTTACTTTCACATATACATTTATCAAATCACTCTTATGATTCCACTAGGGGCCCGGTGCACAAAAATTTGTGTACTCGGGTGGAGGGGATCCTTCAGCTCGGCCTGTGCCCTCTTGCAGTCTGGAACCCCTCTGGGGATGTCCACCTGCTGGTGTGCCTGGCCAGCCTGAGTGAGGGGCCGATGTCTGTTTGCAGGCTGGCCAAGCTCCCAATGGGGACCCTCACCCCATGGGGGTGTGGCAAGCCTGAGTGAGGGGTTGAGGGCAGTTTTCAGGCTGGCCACAGCCCCTTCAGGGTTCGGGTCCCTACTGGGGTGCCTGGCCAGCCTGGGAGAGGAGCTGAGGTCCGTTTTCAGGCTGCCCACAGCTCCCATTGACCCTCGGGGCCATCCGCTTGGGAAGCGATCGGGTGCCCCTGGCCACCCGATGGCTTCCCAGGATGGAGCCTCAGGGGCGGCCGGCTGGTCCCGCCCCGGGCTTCCACCTGGGAAGCCATCGGGTGGCTGGAACACACACGGGGAGCCCTGGAGGCCCGTGTGTATGCCCTGAAATGATCGATTCCAGGCTGCAGCCTCTTCCCTCCCTGCTCCTCCCACCCACAGCCTCAGCCACTGGCCTGCTTGCTCTTCCCATCCTGCGCTACAGCTGGACCCTGTATGTGGTTTCTCCTGGGCTGCGGCCTTCGCCATCTTGGCAAGGCTAATTTGCATATAGTCACTCTGATTGGCTGGTGAGTGTGGCTTACCCATCCCAAAGAGATGGTTAATTTTAATATTATGCTTTTATTAGTTTAGATAATATAAGCAGACAGAAATGGTGAAGGTGTCCCTAGTAATTGAACTTGACTTAGACTTGGAGAAGGAGTGGGATGGAAGTTAAGGGGAAAACGGAAGGAGCTCCTCCTCCCCTCTGGTAAAGGAGCAACTCTTAGAGCATCTGCATGTGTCAGATTTTCTGTTTTGATGGAAGTAACCATTTACCAACTTCACGAGACCAAGAAAAAGGCAACGTGAACTCAGTGAGAGATTGGCTGGTATCCTCCCCTCTCACATAGGACCCCACAGGCCAGGGGATCCGCCACCTTGAATTAAGTCAGGAGCAGAGCACCCAGCATCACCTGCAGAGAGTGCTGTTACACCAGGGAGCTAACTGCCGGTTCATAGCTGACAAATTCCTGTGTGCATTTGCAGTTACCGCTCACAACTATTCAAGTAAATATCATGATTCTTCTATGAAAGTGAGAACTAGAGTTCAGAATTAGGCCAGTGAGTGTCAGGATTGGAATCCTGTGTTTGTGAGAATACTGTGACCAAGAGTCAAGTCTTCTCATTCTAAATCCTGTCTTCTTTCCATCTCTCCAAACCCTGGTATCCTTTCCTCTAGCAGGACCAGGACCCCTTACCTGAGAAGCTAGCCAGAACTTTCACAAGGTGATTTTTCATTGTAAAATCAGTCCAGTGAAATGGGGAGGGTGGCTGGTGGTGGGGGGTGTGTTTGGAAATGTGAGTTGCAAAGTAACAGCAAACTCTACTCCCAAGATGTCTGGAGAGGGTCCGGCCACAAGCACTTGGTGGCCTCGGCTTGGTGGCCTTGGGCATCAAGTGTCCCCTCTGACCAGCTCCATGTGGCCTTCATTGTGAGGGTAGTGAGGACATCTTCAGCTTTCCTGTGACAGGCTGAGGGAGGTTGCTTTTGCCATCAGGGAAAACCTCTTTGGTTTCACAACAAGGCAGTTAAGTTCTAGGGGCACCACCCCTGGGCCTGGGGCCCCACATCCTCTCCAAAAAGAACTAAAGCCCGGGCTGCAGGGATGAGCTTAATAATGGCTTCTGTCAGGAGGCCTTCTAAGGTGCATATTTTGCACTATGTGTTCTGTTGGTTGTATTTGACTTGAAATTTCAAAGCCTGCAAGCAGGTCGCTTTCCTTTCATCGCTGTAATAACAGCAATCCTCACATGGCCACCTTTTATCCTGAAGCCTTTTAAGTGCATTCCTGACTCTCTGAATGGCAGAGGCATCTGCTGCTTTGCTCAGCCTCTCCCAGTGAGCACTGTGGGAGCCAAAGCCTGTGGAACCGCTCCTTTGTTTATCATGCACACCTTCTTGTTTCAAAAATAAACAGAGAGACTGGTTGAGTCCAGGCAGCTGGCCATAAAGAGACTCTACCTGAAGGTGGATAAACTAAAAATCAAGAGGCCCAGGAGACAAATTTGTGAAGATAAACTGTGATTGGCTTGAGGATTAAATTTAACTTCTACCTTTCCAATGTACCTGATATTTTATGCACTTCTCATTGTAGGTCAAAGTAACATTTATTACTCCTTCATGAGGCAAACTTATTTTCCTGTTTCAAATTCTGAAAGACACGTGGTTTTCTCATGCCTTCATGGAAAGGACATTGATGTATTGACATAATAGGTCAGCAAGAAAATAGCAGTATTCTTCATCGGGTCTTTTATTTTGTTCCTTCAAGAGGAAAACACAACACTAAATAATAATGGCAGGGAGGCGTGTCTGAAAGGGAGGAGTGGGTGGGTTAATGAGATTCATATTTGGAATTGCTCAGGGTGTAACTTTCTAACTTGATAGGAGGATGCTAAATGGAGATGATGGTGAGCTAGGCCTTCTTTATCTTCTTTAAATAGCCTTATCTTAGCCCTGAGCGGCTGGCCTGCAGACTCAAGGGTGCCAGGTTCGATTCTGGTCAAGGGCATGTACCTTGGTTGTGGGCACAGCTCCAGTGGGGAGTGTGCAGGAGGCAGCTGATTGATGTTTCTCTCTCATCGATGTTTCTGGCTCTCTATCCCTCTCTCTTTCTCTCTGTGAAAAATCAATAAAATATATTTAAATAGCTTTATCTTATTATGGCTTTAGGGGAAAGTCAGAGAGCAGCCAAGTTCATGGCGCTATTTCAGAAGCAAGTCTATGTCATGTTACAGGTAAGACACCAGGTGGGCAGGTAGCAGGTTGACATCTAATCCCAGAAGTGGAAGAGGCTATGTCCCCCCCCCCACCCCCCCCCCACACACGGACCTGGTGAGGAGCCCAGGACCCATCTGCAGGGCAACCAGCTTTCGTTGTCCCTCCAGGCCCAGCCAAACCTCTTAAAGAAAAACAAAGGAGACGCATACCACCTACACACTATGAAGGGGCTGAAAATTTGAAAATGTTCAAGGAATTGTAGAAAATAGTTAAAATGTTTTCCTGGAGTCAAATTTTAAGCGCCTTACCTTACCGCAATGGTGTCAGAACTACAGAGGTGAGAGTTTGTCTTTTTAAAAGGTTGATGTTATCTGCATGTCCAGAATTTATTTGACAGCTTTTGGGTCTTCTCCCTTAACTGTATCTTTTTTGGTATGGAAGTCCATACCATTCTAGATTCCTGCCACATTGTGTTGGGCGTGGAAATGAAATTGTGTCTGTGCCCAGGGTTTCCCCATACATTTCTGTCCTCATGTCAGGGGCCATCTTTAAAGAGGCTTCCTTCTACCTGGGGCCTAGTCATGCGCATGCACAGGAGACGAATAACAGGAGTCCCTTCGGGTCACCACAGACAAGAATCCCTCTGGTTTCTCACTGCCCCCCTGATCCACTCTTTAAACTTATCCTGCCTCCTCAGTAATCCTCTGAATTACCAAAGCCATCCATTCTCATTTTGGAGAAAGAAAGAAAAATGTATATTACTCAGAACACTGCCATATAAAGAAAACCAATGCTAATATTTGGTATTGTTTCCATTTCTTGTTATTAAAAAAAAATCCTTAAAAAACACCTTGATTGTGACTGCATGGTATTCCATAGTATGCCCGCCCACATGGTAATTTGTTAACCAGCCTTCTAAGTTGTTTCTACATTTATTTATTCTGTTAAAGATGTAACGTGTGAAGATTGTTCCCTGCCACTCTAGTACAGGAAGGATGGCTTTCCTTAACTTTTACGATTCTAATGGAACTCGCTTGTCTTCAGCCATTATTGAAACTGGTATTTGCATCACAGTGGGTCAGAAAGAAATCTCAGGGAGCACTAAGTAAAACTAGGTTAGGGCTCTGAGCCTGTGATTCTGGAGGGCTGCTCCAGGTTCATATCCCAAAAGCCTTTGCTTTCTGAGCCGAGCCTGTGGAGGGGCACCTCGGGGTGGCTTCTGTGGCAGAGGGACCCTGTTAACAGACTTTCCTTCCCCTGGGAACACCTTGGAACACCAAGACTTGGCAGTTTTCCCAGGAACTTGGGGAGAAGCGTAGATGTTCCATGATTTTGTTTGTTTGTTTGTTGCTGACAACTACAAGAACAAGATAAAATTAAGAATATCTCAAAGGATTAATCTGACACAACTGGAAAGAGTAGCTGTGCTGAGTGGAGCTACTTTAAATAATCAGCAAGCCTCCTTTCCTGCTCAGGTGTCCTTGTCATCTGTTGTTCGGCATGTGTAGGAGGGGGTTTTGCATGGCAACGTGGGTTGGTGGGGGGGTGGGGGCGGTTGGCTCACGTGGCTCCGTGCAGTGCCTGCCTCGCCGCAGGAATGCCTGGGGCCGGCTCCAGACAGGAAGGCAATGGGCAGTGACCACTTGGCATCACCGCCATTCCAGAGCTCTGACCTGATAATGAAGCAACAGGCCTGGTGTCGGAAATATGGAAACAAAAGACACAGTCGTACTTTGCTCAACTGCTGAATCGTCTGATTTTACTCCAGACCAAACATCTTTGTGTTTTCACAGGTGAAAATCATGAAAAATGCCTGGGCACTGTTTTAGTGGAAAGGAGGGAGGAAAGAGGTGAAATATTACCCTTGTAGAAACAGGGTGTAAGCTGAGTTTATCAAGGATACTTTATCAGAATAAATCTTGAAGAAAAGGCTTCCCATGTATCCAAGCTGGGGAAGGGAAATAACGACTTTTCAGAGCTAACTGTATGATAGGAGAGATGTGTGAGGACCTCAGATATACACAGTTGGATGTTGGCTTTAAGGTGGGGGTTTGTGTAGATACGTCCTCACAGTGTTAGGCCCAAGAAGTGCCCGGCTACCAGTCATCCTGGCAGGTGCCCACAGTCTGCTTGCATGAAGCGCCCAGGTATACCCTAAACACTCAGCTGTGTGTTTATCCTAATAGCAGGACACTTTAGTGCTTGCACCAAGTTTTCTACTAAAAACAAAAGCTGGTTTCTTCTCCTCTAAGTCTCTAGTGCAGTGGTTCTCAACCTTCCTAATGCCACGACCCTTTAATACAGTTCCTCATGCTGTGGTGACCCTCCAACCATAAAATTATTTTCATTGCTACTTCATAACTGTAATTTTGCTATTATTATGAATCGTAATGTAAATATCTGATATGCAGGATGCATTTAGGCGACCCCTGTGAAAGGGTCGTTCGACCCCCAAAGGGGTCACGACCCACAGGTTGAGAACCGCTGCTCTAGTGCCAGGCCCACCCAGAGTTTCATAATTGTGCTGCGACTAAGTACAGCTCTCTCCTATAGTGGTCTTGCTCCCACACCCATCTGCCATATTCTAGAGCTGGGAGTGTCATCAGTCTATTCTCCAGATGGGCCATCAGCCCGATTGGCACTGAGGAGACATTGGCTCAGGTTGCATTTTTCTGGCCACCGGCCATGGAAGTGTGGAAAGTGGCCAAGGAGCCACGCGGAGACTGGGACCCGCTGCTGCAGAAGCGCACCTGGCTCCCACCCCCTGAGCATGGCAGGTGGCCGGCCTGAAGGGAGAGGCTCTCAGCTGACCCAGCTCCCCGGGCCAGGCTCCTGTAAGGTGTCAGGGACAGGAGGCGGGTTGGAAGCCTGGGATGGTTTCTAAGAGCTCTTTGTCTTTCTTCCCACCCCAGACCCAAACCCAGCAGAGGCCTTAGACTTTGAAAACAAGGAATGGCAAAGAATGGAGGAAAGTGCCGCTCCGAGGTTCTAGAAAAGACTCTGTGGGCAGTGAGAAGTTTAAACCTTCCATCGTGATAATTTATCTGTTCATTCTCCCGAGGCTAGAAGGCTGTGGAGAAGCCTGAAGTCTGGGATGTCCTATTGTTGGTTAACTTCTAGTAGTCTACTCCTTGAACCCTTTCATAAGAGTGCCGAATAGCTAGAAAGTTCTCTTAGTTCAGCTCAGAATGTTGACTGGGATTGAGCTGAAAGTTTCCCAAGTGCAAGCAATGGGGCGAACGTGTCTGAATGTCGTGATTAAATTAGCCGTGGGAGTTAATGAGTGCTGGGATAATGAGTCATCCCGAATACATTTCCATGGGGGACGCTTCATTATATTTCCTAATACTCTGTGGCAAATTGGGCATTAATTAAGATAAAGTGAAACTTCAGTAAGGTGGTGTTGAGTTTTCCTCTCTAAGTATAATCTGAATCGAATGGGCTCACCAGACACCCCACTGTTCCCCACAGTTAATACATTAGGTAAAGCTACGCTTGCAGGTTTCGTTTTCTGGACCTCACTATTTCAATTTAGAGTCTGAAAGGTCTGGAAAATGGAAATGAAAAAGCACTATCAATGCTTCTAGCTCTTTCTTCAACACTGCAAAGAATAAGAATGAGTGATCTAGCATAGCATAATGCTCATGGTGAGCAATCCAGCAAATATTTGTTCACGATGATAAAAATGCAAGGATGGCAGTCCTTTAAAAAGTAATGTTGTGCAACCCTGTTGCGTGCACTTGAAACAAATTCGGAAACTAGATCTTAGCACTAGCTTGTTGCTTATTTCTTTTTAAAATAATATGTTTTTATTAATTTTTAGATAGCGAGGAAGGGAGAAGGAGAGAGGCAGAGAGAAACATTAATGAGAGCGACATCCAATGGACTGCCTCCTGCACACTCCCTACTGGGCATCGTGCCCGGACCAGAAATTGGACCCGGGACCTCTTGGTCCATGTTATGATTCTCAATCCACTGACCACCAGTGGAGCGCTCGCTGCATATTTCTATAGAGCAAGAGCTATAGGGTAAACAACTGGAAGAAAACCTCAATAAACAAAAGTTTTCTGGGTGACATGATTTCTTCTTTGCATGGTATATATCTTTGAATTAGGAAATTTTAGTCCTGAAAGGACTAACGTCCAACAAATTCAACTTAGTCTTACAGATGAGAACAGTGACTTAGTGAGGTTATTTGTTGCTCAGTTCTTATAGAAACAGAAGTAGAACCAGCACCTTTAGGCTCCTGGTTACATGTCAGCTCAGGAATTCTACAGATTTGATCCCAGTTCCCACACTAGCTAGAATTTCAGGCTTAAACTCTTGTTTTCCCAGTGAAGTTGCAGGGAGGGTTAAATGGGATCACCACATGTCAGTCACCCAGCACAGTGCTGCAGGTACTCTGTTCCTTAGTTCTTTCTCCCCTCCTCCAACCCTTCATTAAGCAGAGAAGATTTCTACAGTCTGTGCAGGCTGCAGATGAAACAGAGAGGAGGTCCGCGTGAGGCCTGTTACCCCAGTGTCTACTGGCGATGGAAAGCCATCCTTGTAGAAGATAAGAGAAGGGACAAGTGGGGTTCCGATAGCCTGGTTACACAGACCACACTTTTATGCATGACTCCCATTGGCTTCCCAGTTGGGTTTGTAGGTTTAAGGTTGCCTGATGGTTTGGGGGAAATTCTAGAAGATTGTGATGGAAACAGATTGCTTGGTACCATGAGTCCCCATGAGGCACAGCGGAAACCTCAGCCTTATCCCCCTAAAGGCCTGCTCAGGTGACTTGGAGAGCGTTTCTGCTTCACGCTTCTCTCCACGCTGGGACAGCCCTTCCTTCAGCAGACATGTGACCGAGCAAAGGCTGTACCTGAGCCCCGGTGGGAACAGCAACTCCCAACAGAAGGGCTTTCTCTACCTTGGCCAAATCTGAGCTTATATGAACATCATACTCTTCCTTTTTTTTTTTGAGTAAAAATGTTTTTCTTTTCTTATAATAATAAGGATACCATGCTCTTTCTTATAATAGAAAGAGCATTTTTGGATGTCCCTGGCTCCACAAAATAAAAGTCATGGTAACCCTATGTTATACCCTCCTCCATATACTTTTAAAGAAAGTTTAATCCTTGAAATACAAAACAATGGGCATTATTGCTCCAGTTTCACTTTCTTCATGGTTGCTACTAATATTATAGACTAGGGGCCCGGTGCACAAAAATTTGTGCACTCGGGGTGGAGGGAGTCCCTCAGCCCGGCCTGTGCCCTCTCACAGTCTGGGACCCCTCAGTGGATATCCTATGATGGCCCCAGCCTGCCAGGCGCCTTCTCTGTGTGTGTGTGTGTGTGTGTGTGTCACCACTGGGAACCTGCCCCCAGCCGCATCTGAGGCTCAGAGCAGTCCTCCTGTGTGTGTCTACCTGCTGGGGGCCTGCCCCTAGGCACACCGTGGAGGCTTGGAGCAGGCACCCCCTCTATGATGATCTCTCAGACTCTTGCCCTCCCCTGCATGTTGTTCTCTTTTTTGAGCTGTGACCAGGGCTGGGTGCGGCCTGCCTCCCAAGCT